>CAUYQG010104511.1:0-16342 GCA_963574415.1 Tarsius wallacei | reverse complement strand
TCACTGGCGGAAGCCTCCCTCACGTGGAAGACGAAGTAACACACTCCTGCCCATGCACGGATGCCCCCAGCAAGGGCACTGTGAGCCATCAGCCTGTGCCTGGGGATGGGAGTGAGCTGAGCACCGGAATCCCAACCTCTGTCCCAGTCACAGAGCAGATTTGAGAGCAATTTGTAATGCCCAGACCCCATGCATCTCTCTATCTCTGGGCAAGGCTTTCTTCATTCTACTCAGTTAACCCAGAACAGCCTCAGCCATGTGGGCTATACTCCTTGAAGATCAAACACATCCGTGCAGCTTAATTAAGTCATCATCATGGGCCCCTAGCAACAGGGATCATGTCTTTCTAGTTCAGACTCTCCAGCAAGGGAGATGCACCCACCAGCTGGTGGGAAGGTGCCCTCCATGTTGTTTTAACTCCCCATTAAATAGTTTTATTTCGTCTTTTAAATACACCAGCAGGAGTGAAACTTAAAGTAGCACATGGGCCAACAGTCCTTTCATGAAGGCTTTGTGAATGAAGACCTCTATGAAGGGGCACTTGGTGGATTCAAGAAGAGAGAACCTAAAGTTTCTACCCAGGCCCAGGTGCCCAGTCCAGGATTGCTGGCTACACGTGTCCACGGAGCACATGATACATGGCTGGTTATAACGGCTGATGCACACGCTTTAAAGACTGAGTACTGTGGCAGACAGTGCAGAATGTCCCAGGAGGAACGTCTGTATGAATGACAAGTTGCAGTGATAAATTTGGGACATAGGAGTTAAATAAACATGATTACATTTAATTCCACAGATTTGTTTTGTCTCTGTTTAGTGTGGATACCAGAGAATTTACAACAGACACAGCTCCCAGGACATTTCTGTGGGGCTATGCCGGTCACCACAGGAGAGCAACCAAGTGAGGGGTGGGGGCTGCCTTCAGCCCAGACAACCCCAGAGGCTGGAAACCTCAAAGACTCTGTGACCAGCATCGTGGCAGTACCCTTCTAAGTCCCTCTTGCAGCATCTTGAGCTGTGTGACCTTGAACTTGTTAGCCTTCTAGAGTTCTAGCTTCCTTCACTGTGTCTCAGCCACCTGGGAGGGTTGCTTTGGGAACATGCATGTGTTTATTTCACACATATGTGTGCCGGGCACCATGCTAAGCACTGAGGACCCAGTATCAAATAAGGCCCTGGTGGAGCTCTCAGTCTCTACAGAGAAATGATAAATAAGAGCAAGTGAGCATACACATGATTGCAGTGTGCTCAAGAAGGCCTTGAGGGAAGGATGATCTGAGAAGGAGCCAGTCATGGGATCATCTAGAGGCAGAGAGAACAGCAGCAGGTGCAAAGGCCCTGGGGCAGAAGCCAGCCTGGCATGTCCAGGAGCAACACAGATGGGGTGACCAAGGAGCCAGCTGGGCAGGAGGCAGTGGAGCAGCACTTGGGCCCAAAGAAGGGCTTCTGATTTAATCTATGGGTTTGAGAGCCACTGGAGGGCTTCAAGCAGGAACATAAAGTCTAGTGGCATCAAGAAACATCGACTTTGCTGTTCTTTCCACATCTGGTGGCTTGACAAGGATCTCGAGTGTGTTTGTTCATAGGGAACAGGCTGTGGAAGGACATGGGGACATAGGGAGACATGCGTCCTCTGGACAAGAGATGGTGGAATCTTGGATCCCAGATAGTCAAAGCGGAGGCCACAAGAATAGGATGTGAGATGAGGCCCAGTGGTCCTGGCACTGCAGACACAGGACTCTTGGCATGTGTAAGGTCACCCCCATGTGGGAGTAGCCAGGGCCAATCATCAAGGGCCTCCACCATCCTGCCCCTCCACCCCTCCCTCCCTTCTGTCTCTCCTCAGGGTAGATCCTGCTTCTGGGGGCTGTGATTGGAGGCTTGGCTGGGGAGAGTCTTCACTGCCTGGGGAAGGACATTTGGTTTGGCAGGCTGAGTTTCCAGAAAGAAGACTCAGCAGGGCAGGGTCCGAGGCAGGAATTTTAATCACCACCCTCTCCTGAAGCACCAGGACCAAAGCAGCAAACACTTTCTCCCACACCCACCCTCAGGTTCTTGGACTCATGGCCCAAGTTCTAGCTTTTGGGTGGTGAATTCCAAGATGGGTCAGGCATCAGCCTGAACTATCCAGCTGGTCACTGGTGTCCCCAGAGCTAACCCCAAGCCTTTTTCTCTGGAGACTGCCTTTTGGGTCTGTGACTGTGGATGGCATGGGAGGGGCATGTGGTTCCTCAGACCACCAGGTTTTGAGGGACTCGTCCCCTCAAAAGGTGCAGGGAGTGGTAGGGAGCCAGGTTGTGTCCCCAAGCCTGTGGGATGGCCAGACCACATCAGGCCACCCAGGCCACATCAGGCTGCCTTCCTTGACTCTGTTGAAGCAAGAGGATGAGACGTCATCCTCCAGAGATGCAGTCCTGGCCTTCCTAGGTCGAGCATCCAGCACCTCCCTGGAGCAGAAGCACAAATCAGACCTGTCATGCAGGGCTGACTGGAGGGACCTCAACTCACAGGACAGAGAATGGAGCCAGTAGTGGTCTGCTGAGGCTGGGCAAAGGGGCAACAAGGAAGCCACACACATGTGCATGGAGAGCATAGAAACTTCTAGAACAAAGAGCATAGGGGGTGGGAGGAGAAGGAGGAAGATGAGCACATTTTAGAGCCACAATAATCAGAAAAATATGGCACCCATGTGAGGAGAGACCCCAGGAGAGGAATTTGAAGGACAAAACAATTGGATGTTAAATGCTCATGAAGCAGTTTAGAAAAACAATGATGAAATCCTCACTTTACCCCATACTAAATGCACTTCAGTTAAGTTAAGAAATTACATTGTTAAAGGAAAGTTGAGGGATGAACTCACATGTTTCTTGGGGTGATGCAAGGAGAAACAGACACCACCACAACACCCCAGCAGACACCACCTCAGTGCTCCTGCCACACATGCCCAGTCTCGATGTGATCCGGAGGAAACAGTGAGATAAATCCACATTGAGACAATCCACGACACACCTGGCCCTGACCCTTCAAACATGTTACTGTCATGACAAAAACACCAGAGGGCAACTCTTCTGACTAATGGGGATTTAAAAACCATGGTGACTCAATACCCTGTCCCATTTTTGGTAGGCTCCTATGTCCAACTCAGCAGACAGCTCAAAGGACATGACCCTCTCAGCTGTGGTGATGGTGATGCAGGAGGTCTTCCTTGTTCTTGGCAGATGCTGTGGTACTTGAGGTGAAGTGTTATGTTTGCAGCTTATTTTCAAATGGCTGGAGAGGGAAGACAAATGATGGATGGATGGGTGGATGGATGGATGGATGGATGACGAATGGATAGGTGATTGGATAGATGATGGATCGATGGATGAATAGGTGATGGGTGGATAAATGGAAGGATATATGGATCGATTTTGTTTGGATGGATGGGTGGATGGATAGATAATGGGTGGATGGATGGATAGAGTGATGGATGATGAATGGATGAATAAGTGATGATGAATGGGGGATAGCTGGGTAGAGAAATGATGGATGAATGGATAAATGGATGGATGATGGAAGGATGCAAGAAGAGTTGGATGGATAGGTTATAGGAAGATGGATGGATGAATGGATAGAGGGATGGATAGATGATGGATAGAGAGATGATAGATAAGTGATGGGTGGATAGATAAGTGATAGTTGAATGGATAGGTGACAGATGGAGTGAGAGATAGAACAATAGACAGATAGATAGACATTCAGGTTGATAGAGATAAAATGGGAATATTGGTGAGTTGAAGTGAAGGATATACAGCTGTTCACTGTACTATTCTTACTACTATTCTGTTAAATTGGAGATTTTTCAAAATAAAAAGTTGTGGAAAATGGCAATTCCTATTTTCTAGTTTTCCAATAATAGTTTATCAAACTTCTAGAAGGTAAAGAACTTTCAGGTCGCAGAAGACATAGAACAAATCACCAATGAAAGACTAGCAGGAGCATTATGTTTCACATTTTAAGTTTAAAAAAAAGATGGTCAGATTTGATGGAATAGAAACTCAACACATCTAGTAAAAATTTTAAAACCTGGACAAATGGAACTCTTCAGTAATGTGTTATAATCATGTTTCTGGTGTCCCTGTGAATTTTAATCTGGATGTATTAGCCAATTTTTTAGAACACATTTACCAATCAGGGTCTTCCATGTGCTCTCCTTGGGAAGCCACTGACCACACTCTGGAAGAGAGTCACAGCTGGAAACAGACATGGAGGACGTTTCCTTCACCACAGTTGTGTGTTCCTCCTGGGAAACGCACAGCTGCTTTCTGAGTTTCTGTCTGGTGCAGTCCTCCCTGGTGACAATTTGGCATCAGGAGCCATGAAAGTGGCTATGTGCCCTGGCCCTGTAACCCTACATCCAGGCACCCATCCTAAGAAATGACCCAAATACTCACATGGGTGCCACAGTATTCTGATTATTGCAGCTCTAAAATATGCTCATCTTTCTTCTCCTCCTCCCACCCTCACTCTCTCTGTTCTGAAGCAGTCAGAGCAGCACTGTTTAAAATAGAAACATCTGGAAACAACCTAAAGTCCTAGGTGCATATGACCCTGTTATCTTACCCTTTCTCCTCTTGTCGGAGATAGCTTTTTCCATCTGCAGAGGTCACAACAGTCATACAGCAGGAGGTTCTGATGTGTCTATGTCCCACTCTTCTCCACACCATGCCTTGGATTATCTCTTATCTGTTGTGTGGGACACAACACTGTCTGCCATGACATCAGCCTGGGGCTCTTTGTCTGGTTCTATTGTCACCAAACATCCAGGTGCTCCACAAGGTGTTGACATTACTCTTCTAAGAACTGCTGTAGCTTCCATTTGAAAGAGATGTTCTAGTATGAGAAGCCACATCTCTAGCTGGGCTGTGCAGCCAGGTGGGTTGCTCCTGGCCCTGGGCCTTGATTGCCCTCTGAGCATACAGTATTGCCCAGTGACACCTGGGCTTGAAGGCCAGCCCCACACAGGGGCCCCATCCATCCATCCTACATCTATGCATCACCCATTCACCTATTCACTTAACCATCTATCATCCACACATCCAATCATCCACCCACCCATCCATCCATCCACCCACTCACCCATCCATCCACCCACTTATTCATCCATTCATCTACCCACCCTCCACCCACTTATCCTTTCATCCATCCACCCATTCATCATCTATCCAGTCCATATAGATATCTGTGAACCAGCTGAGCTTGGCTTTGTAGTTGGCCTCTTGCTAACTCTGGGTCTCAATTTCCCCATCTGAAAGATAATGATTCTTCTGTCCCAGGGTTGCTGGGAAGGAAAACACAGAAACAACCTACCCGCTTTCAACACATCACAGCTCTTGGCTTCTGCACTCCCAGGGCCCAGTACCTTGCCCCAACCTGCCCAGCATTGCCACGACCCTGGGATCAGAGCTGTCAGGAGCATGACTATCTTGCTACAGTGCTCATGGTGGGCTGACATTTGGGGTGAGGTCACCTGGCCTCTGCCCATGGATGTGACAGGGTGACTCATCCACTGAGAGTGGCTTAGTGACCCATTCTTTGGGGACCATTGGTTTGGGGCCATTGGCTGTCATGCAAAAGAGATGTCCACACACCTGGAGGATGGCTTCTCCACATCAGGAAGCCATGACTTGGGGTGGAAAGGGAGACTGCTAAAACCTTTCCATCAAGGCTGAGAAGTGGGGAGTGAGGAGAGGATGAACAAGAGAGGAAGAGGAGAAATGAAGAAAACAGAGAAAAGTGAAAGGGGGGCAGCAAAACCAGGGAGAGGAGTGAACGTGAGTTGAACCCGAGGTTCACCCCAAGGCACACTGCTTCCCTCTCTGGACCTCGGTGATCAATAATGATGGGGTGATATGGCAAACATAGCTGTAATCAGGTGCAAGGACCTTGCCTGATACCAGGCATCAGTGCCACGGAGCAGGAGGCCAAGGGCCTAGTGGCCTCCCTGGAGGAGGTCTCCTGCCCTGCTCCTTCCCCACCTCCAGCATGGCCCCTGAGCCTACCAACACTTGTCCTCAGCCTCCTTTTGATTTCCAGGGTCACTGCAACTTAGATACAAAGGTCTGACCTCAGGAGCATGATGAGGGTAAGTTAGAACCCAGAATGTCACCTGTAGGGCCAAGGCCCTAGGATGCAGGGACTGATATTGCTGTTTCCCATGCCTGGTCTATCACTCTGGTGTGATGGTCTGTCTCTGCCATCAACCTCACTACTGTACACGGTGCCTTGGCATTTATTCCCTGATGCCAACAGGGCTTCAGAGTGCCTCAACTTTCTGGGCTCAGGCAATCCTTCCACCTCAGCCTTTCAAAGTGCTAGAATGACAGGCTTTAGCCACTGCACCTGGCATGAAATGCAAGTAATTAGAGAAGTAGACCCATAGGCAGAGCAGCCCCATGCATCGCTGGGATTTCAGTTAGAAAACAAAAACGGGTTGACTGAAACCTGTGTGGGCAGAGGGGCCTGGGCTGGCCTGTAGGAAGAACAGCTGCTACGCATCCTGGCTTTCATTTTTGTGGCTGTCTCTTGATTACATGTGGAGCAAGGGGTGGAATATTCATAAGTTTCCTGGGGAAGAGGTGGGGAGTTCCCAGAATCAAGGACTCCTCCCCTTTTTAAACCATGTAGGGTGAGTTCTGGGGGTGGCCGTGGTAACTGTCAACTGTCATGGTGCTGGGGGGAGTGTCTTCTAGCATGCTAATTTATTACAATTGGCACATAATGAGCAAAAAGGGCAAGCGGAGGTGGCTTCTGATGCCAGGTTGATCTTAGCAGGTCATGACTTGCTCTGGCCCATCTTCTCTCCACTTTCTGTCTAGTCGGGGAAGTCTGGGCTTGCAACCTCTGTTTTGGAAAGCAGTCCTGCTGGATCCCTACCTCATATTCACCCACAGAGACCCTTGCCTTGCTCTCCAAAGATGGCTAGCCTGGGCATGGGCCCAACTCTAGGCAGTGAATCAGAGCACGCAGTCCAGCTGTTGGGCTGGGATTATGTCCGTGGGTGCCCACACCTCTGCAGACCCTGGTCCAGGGCCACTGGACATACCTGATGCTTTGCCCTCATCGGTTCCCTCGGGTCACATCCTTCCCTCTGCCAGCGCTCCCTGAATGCAGCTCAGTGAGCCTGGGTATTTTCCAGAGTCACTTGTGTGTCTATCTAGCACCTACTCCCCATCCCTGGATGTGGGGGAAGGCGGCAGTCACCATTGTCCCTGGACTCGCCAATCAGAGGAGAAGCCGAGAAGTGGTATTTAGGATGTATGGTGGGGGAACAGAATATACACGTATAAGGAGAAGCTTATTTTCTATTAATAACAAAGCTATTTTCATAATAGCAGAGCCTGGGTGTGCTCTGTCCATCTGCGGTCAGCTAGCACATGGCACATGGGTCTGCTGTGTTGAACAGTGGCATTTGCAGCTCACAGCAGCCTAGAAAGTAGGGCTGCTAGATTTCCACTTTACAGATTGAGAGGCATAGGGTAATCACATGCTTAGAGCCCTACATGAGCAAGTGGCAGAGCTGGACTTGAGCATGGCTGCCAGGTTCCAGGACCAGACTCCCAACCTACACACCCAGGGCAAGCTGGGGCCAAAGCAGTTCCACACGAGCCATGCTTGTGGTCTTCTCCCTCTTCTGTTTTTACATTATCTCCACCCCTGTTTTCATCCCAGCTGCACACCTCTCCTGACATGCATCTGCAAGTATCCCACACAGTTACTGACCCCTCCAGAGAAGCACCACAGTGTGGGCTGCTGATGCCCAAGACTCCCGTGACCATGCCAGCCAGCCACATCAGCTGGGGCTGAGCTCAGATCTTGCCTGCAGAAGCTTTCAAGTTGGACGCTTATAAGGCAAGGTTTCTGCACTCCAAACAATATGCATATACCATTCAAGTTGTACTCCTTGCCCTAGGTATGTGCCCTTGTGGGGGAAACATATTGGCACCTGGTAGAGGCAGGTATTTTTGTTTTGGGGGATTTTTTTTTTTGAGTCAGGGTCTCACTCTGTTGCCCAAGCTGGAGTGCAGTGGCATGCTCACGGCCACCCCAGCATCAACTTGCTGGGCTCCAGTGATCCTTCTGCCTTAGCCTTCCAAGTAGCCAGAACTACAGGTATGTGCTACCACCCCTAGCAATTTTTTTTGATTTATTGTAGAGATGAGGTCTCTCCAAGGCTGTTCTCAAACCCATGAGCTCAGGCAATCCCCTCACCTTAGTCTCCCAAAGTGCTGGGACTACAGGCTTGAGATACTGCACCCAGCCAATGCAGGTATCTTGAAAGCAGGGCACATGGTTCCATGGATATGTGCATAACCAGGGCTTAGCACTGGTAGGTGCTCAATGAAGTGAATAAAAGAATCACTAAAAAGCTCAATAAGTGCCATCCCAAAAAAAGAAAAGAGGGCCAAGGTCATGCCTATTATCCCAGCACTTTGAGAGGCCAAAGTAGGAGGATTGCTTGAGCCCAGAAACTCAAGACCAGCCTGATCCACATGGTGAGACCTCATCTCTACAAAAATAAAACTATCAGCTGGGCTTGATGGTACATGCCTATAGTCCCAGCTACTCAGGAAGCTTGGAATGGAAGGATGAGTTGAGCCCAGGAGTTAGAGGCTATGGTGGGCTATGATTGTGCTACTGTACTTCAGACTGGGTGATAGAGTAAGACCCTGACTCAAAAAAAACCCAAACACGCAAGAAGTAAAAATGAACATGGGGAGAAAAAGAAGAATGAGGGAGGGAGGAAAGAACAAAGGGAGGGAGGGCGGACAGGTGAGCCTCTTTATGTAAAGCCCACAGCTCTTGGTGTGTGGATTCTTCATGGCCTTATATTAGATCTTTTTAAAAAAATACATTTTCCAATAAAAGCTATAAACGTACATATAATAAGAATATTAGATATTAAAAGTCACAGTTTCCTATAATCCCAGCACTTTGGAAGGCTGAGGCGAGAGGATTGCCTGAGCCCATGAGTTCGAGACCAGCCTGGGCAAATTGATAAGACCTCATCTCTATGTTAAATCAAAAAATTAGCCAGGCATGGTAGCTCATGCCTGTGGTTCCAGCTACTTGGAAGGAAGGCTGAGGCAGAAGTATTGCCGAAGCCCAGCGGGTTGACACTGGGGTGGCGATGAGCATGACACTGCAATCGAGCCTGGGTGATAGAGTGAGACTCTGACTCAAAAAAAGAAAAAACAGTCTTGGTTTCAAAGTGACCTCTGCTGGTTCCGTGGTGGTGTCTTTCTGCCTGTGACATTCTCCCAAGAGATTTTAGAATATAACAGCAGCAAGTGGACTTAGCACTGTCCAGCCTCCAGGTACAGAACTTGTTGCCTTAAAGACAGTATTTGCAAAGCCTTGCATTGTCTGAACCAAGGCCTGCCCTGCCCATCAGAGCCCTTGTGTCTGAAGAAGCCCAAATGATCACATGCCCTGAGTGGATTTCCAGGCAAGCCTCAGAGGGTTTTCCTCAGGGCCAGACCTAGAAACTGTCTGTATTACAGCAAGGCTTTTTCAGAGCCTTGTTTCTTTTATTCTGTTACTGAGATCCAAAGTGTGTAAGTTTAAAAGTTCAGTGGCACACACAGTTGCATTCTTTCAGAAGGTCAGGTGTTGTTGCAGGTGCTGCAAGGTATCACCTCACTTAATCCTCACAACATTCCATATGTGGTTACCACCTCACAGATGGAAAGGGATGCCAGCCACAGAGACTGACTCATGTTGGGGGTGGGAGGTCCACAGAGCCAGGCTCCAGAGCCTGCCCCTGAGTGCTCACACTCGCAATGAGTTTCCTTTCTAATTTCTTCTTCATTGAATTATCTTGGTATACTTTTCAGCAATCAACCTATCTTTTAAATTTTTATTTATTTTTTAATATATTTACATAAAATAGGGCATAATATGTCCTTACAAAGTGTGGGTTTATTAACTGTATTCCCCTGATGTATATGACTGTCCATATGCCAGTAGTTTTGATGACTGTAGCTTTTTAGTAAATTTTCAAATTAGGAAGTATAAGTTTTCCAAATTTCTTCTTTTTTAAAAGTTGTTTTGGCTATTCCAAGTCTCACATATTTTCATATGAATTTTAGGATAACAACAAAAGCAGCTGAAATTTTGATAGAGATTGCCTTAAGTCTGTAGGTCAATTTGGAGAGAATTTCCATCTTAAAAATATTAAATCTTCCAATACATAAAGACAGAATATATTTAATTTATTTAGAGCACTTTAATTTTTTTGGTCAAAGATGTTTTGTAGTTCTTAGTTCTTGCACTTCTTTGGATAAATGTATCATACAAATTTTATCCTGTTTTATACTATAGTAAATAAAATTATTTTGTTGATTCCATTTAGGATTGTTCGTGATTAGTGTATAAAAATAAAATTAATTTTTAAATGTTCTTGCATCCTGAAACCTTGTGAACTCATTCATTACCTATTAGAAATTTACTGTGGACTTTTGGGGATTTTATAGATACATCTTTCTGTAATCTCCAAATAGAAATAATTTTATTTCTTTCCAATCTGATTGCCTTTTACTTATATTCCTTGTTCATTTGTCCTGAATAGAACCTCAGGTAAAATGTTTAATAGAAGTAGCAAAAGGAGGCATCCTTATCTTGTTTCTGGTACTAGGGGAAAAAACGTTGTCTTTCACCATTAAGAATGATGTCAGTTGTGGACTTCTCACAAGTGCCTTTAACTAACAGGAGGAAGTGTCCTTCTGTTTGTGTTTTGCTGAACATTTTAAAATAAAATTGTCGTATTTAATAAAATGGGTTTTCTGTCTTTGTCTATTGAAATGATGTTTCAACAGGTGGTTTGCATTTTATTTTATTAATATGATATATTGTATTGATTGATTTCTGCATATTGAACCATTCTTGCATCTCTGAGATTAAATTCACTTGATTATGGTTTGTAAATGTTTTTGCATGTTGCTAGATTTGGTTTCTAATATTATGTTAAGGATTTTTGAATCTATATTTATAAGGGCTATTAGTCTGTAGTTTTGTTTTCTCTAACATCTTTGCTTAATTTGATTAAAGTTGCATCATAAGAATGTGTTGAATAAACATATTCTATTTCTATTAGAATTATTGAATAATTCATGTTAATATCATTTAAATATTTGGTAGAGTTATCAGTAAATCCATCTCATTCTAGACTTTTGTGTTTGTTATGCATTTCATCTAGTAATCCAATCTTTTTTTTTTTTTTTTTTGAGTTAGAGTTTCACTCTGTTGCCCAGGAGCAGTGACATGCTCCTGGTCACCGCAGCCTCAACCTGCTGGGCTCTGGCGATCCTTCTGCCTCAGCCTTCCAGGTAGCTGGAACTACAGGCATGCATTACCACACCCGGCTAGTTTTTGATTTATTGTAGAGACGAGGTCTCGCCAAGTTGCCCAGGCAGGTCTCGAATCTGCGGGCTTAGGCAATCCACTCGCCTCATCCTCCCCAAGTGCTGGGATTATAGGCTGAGCCACCTAGCCCTGCCGTAATTCAATCTTTTAATTTCTATAACCCTCTTTAGATTTTTTTATCTCCTCTAGAGCCAGTTTCATGAATGGTGAACTTTCTTAATTTCACCTATGTTATTAATATATTTTCTTAAAATAGGGCATAATATTTCCTTATGATCCTTTTCAGTTAATAAAATCAATATTAATATCCTTTCTTTCATTCCTGATTTAAGTAGGTCTTTTATTTTTGTGTGTGTGGGTGTGTCAATCTAGCTAAAGTTTAGTCAATGTTGTTAATCTTTTCCAATAAGCAACTCTTGATATACAGATTTTTTCTCTTTTAAAAATTATGTAATTATTTCTGATCTAATTATTATTTCTTTATTTCACCTTGTTTCTGATTTAGTTTGTTTTTTTTTTAAAGTTTGATAACTAGGTTATTCATTTGAGATCATTTTCATTTTTAATACAGGTGTTTATCATTCTAAATTGTTTTATTAGCTCTGATTTAGGTATTTTTAAGATTTTTGCATGGTGTGTGTTTATTTTAATTCATCTCAAGTGTGTTTTCTTTGCTCTGGTGATTTCATATTTAGTCCATTGGTTGTTTTTTAGTGTGTTGCTTAATTCCCACATATTTGTAAATTTTCCAATGATTTCTCTTTATTAATTCCGAATCTCATTCCTATGAGATCAGAGAATATATTTTTGTTATTTTAATTATTCTGCAAGTATTGAGGTTTGCTATATGACTTAGCATTTGGTCTATCCTGAACAATGTTCCTTATGTATTTTGGGTATTTGAACAAAACTTTTAAAAAAATTTTATATCTGTTGGGTGGAATATTACATAGACATCTGTTATATTTATGTGCTTCTAATGTTTTCTATTTCTTTATCTTCTGTGTAGTTATTCTATCCATGACTGAAGGCAGGGTGTTGATATCTCCAACTACGATTGTTGCATTTTCTGTTTTTTCCACTCAATTCTGTAACCATTTGCTTCATATTTGGGGGGCTCCGTTTTTAGGTGTGTGTGTGTGTGTGTGTGTGACAGCATCTTAAAAATTGATTATCCTATTATTGTAAAATATATTTTGTACCTAGTAACAGTAACACTCAATGTCTTATATATTATTTTGTCTGATATTAGTATAGCCATCTCAATTCTCTATTACTGTTTGCATGGAGTATCATTTCTCATAATTTTGCCTTCAGTCTATCTATTTTTTTAATCTAAAGTGTATCTTGAGTGTGCAACACATAGTTGGGTCATGATTATTCCTTGTTTTTTAAATCTATTCTGCCAGTCTCTGTCTTTTGGTTGGAATGGTTAACTCACTACATTTAATGTAATTAGAGATAAAGTGAAATCTATGCCTGCCATTTTAAAATTTGTTTTCCATGTCATGCATTTTTTGTTCCTTTTTCTCCATTATTATATTCTCTGTGTTAAATAGATACTTTCTAATGTACTATTTTATTTCCTTGTCATCTTTTCTATCATATATTTTTAAATTACCTTCTTAATGTTTAACCGAGAAATTCAAAATTGGCAACTTAATTTATAATCATTTATTTTAGATTAATACCAACTTAATTTCAATGGCATAAAAACTTAGTTCCTATTTATTTCTGTTTCTTCTTCCCCCTTTTCTGTTGTTATTGTCATATAAATTTAACCTTTACACACTGTATGCCTATCAACACAAATTTATGATTGTGCTATGTAATTTTTTTTCAAATAGAAGTAAAATGTTATAAATATGTAAATATATATTTACTTATGTGGTTGCCTTCAGTGGTGTCTTTTCTTTATGTTAATTCAGGTTACTATGCTTCTTTTTTGTCACTACATTCTAAAACATGACTTTTGATGTTTCTTGTAAGACAGCTCTGCTAAAATAAATTCTCTGAATTTGTTAAATGGATGTCTTATTTTCTTCTTAAGTTTTAAAGAATAGGGGAAGGGATTAATGGCAGTAAATACCCATCTGGGGATGGGGGGACACTTCTTATCAACAAGGGTGCCTAAATGAGACATATTTGTGTACCTAACCCTTAACTGAACCCCTCAATATCACAATAAAAAATATTGTATAATAAAAAATAAATAAATAAAATAAAGTAGGCCATTAGAATAAAAATAAATAAATAAATAATAGCTCTACTGAATACAGAATTCTTGATTGGCAGATTGTTTTTATTTCCCTTGATTCAAATATGCCATCTCACTGCCTTCTGGGTTATATGATTTGATTTCTGGTAAGAAATAAGTAATTAATTTTATTCTGGATGTTTTGCATATGGTGTTTTTATCTTACTGCTTTCAAAATTCGTAGTCTTTGACTTTTGGGTGTTGAACTATGATGTCCATAGTTACAGACATTTTTAGTTTACATTACTTGCAGATATCCAACAGGTTTTTGAATGTATATAGTAATGCTTTCATTAAATTTGGAGAACTTTTAGCATTACTTTTTCAAATACTCTTTCTACTCTTTTCTCTTATCTTCATTTAGAATTCCTGTTATGAGTACATTGGTACCCTTGATATTGTCCCAAATTTGTAGAAGGATCTGTTTATTTTCCTTACCTTTAAAAATTCTGTTCCTTGGATTGTATGGTGTCAATTTATGTATATTATAGTTTGCCGATTATCTTCTCTGCTTGATTCAAACTGTTGTTAAACCCCTCTAGTACATTTTCTTTTTCAGATATTGGACTGCTTAACACCAGAATATCTACTTGATTCTTTTTTGCAGTTTATATTTCTTTCTTTACTTTTTCTATTCAATGAGAATTTGTGCTAACATTTTATTTAATTTTCATACATGCCTTCTTGAATTATTTTACCATATTAAGATTTTCAATGTCTTTGTCAAGTAAGTCCAACTTCTAAGCTTCTCTGTGGTAAGTTTCTATTTTTTCCTCATATATGTATGGTTCATGCTTTCATGTTACCTTTTATATCTCCTAATATTTTTTGAAAAGTTCACTTTTAAATTAATATATTTAAATATAATATAATAAATATTTAATAAAGTATGATATGGCATAATTTGCCAGGTTCTCCCTCCTCTTCAGTGTTTTTGTTTGTTGCTATTTGTTGTTTCTGTTGTTGTCATTGAATTTTCTTTCTCTTTTTTTGTGGTTGTTATTTTAAAACGTCCCTGAACTAATTCAGCAATGTCAATATTTGCCTTTGCTGAAAATCAGTGGTTCCCAACATTTTCAGCATCAGAAACCTGTTTTGTGGAAGACAATTTTTCCATGGATGGGCATGGGGGGTGGAGTGGGGGGGTGGTTTGGGTGGAGACGAAGGGGTATAGGCAGCCAACAGGAGGGGGGTTTCCCCGGGCCCCCCCGACACACCACGGTTGTGTACGGAGGTGTGGGAGTTTGTGGGGGGGGGAGTGGGGGATGTGTAGTCAAACCTCACTGCTAATGTCAGCCTACATTTGCAGTCTTTCCCCAGCACCAACATCACCACCTCAGATTATCAGGCATTAGAGTATCAAAAGGGCCACACAATCTAGATCGCTCATATGTGCAGTTCATAACCCTAACCCTAAACTCAAATTGAGATTCCTTCTAAAAAATAATTGGTCTATATTGTAACAAGATGTCAACGCCAGGAAAGATACAGAAAGGCTGATGAAATATACCACATTAAAAGAGAACAAAGAATGATTCATGATAATGTATGATCCTGACTTTGATGTTGGATTAGGAAAATATTACCTATTAAGTTATACATTTTAGGGAAAACTGACAAAAATTTAAGTGTGGACAATGAATTAGATAATTATATGTTAAACTTCAGTTTGTTAATTCTGCCAACTATACTGCAATGGCATAAGAAAATGTCCTTATTCTTAGGAAACAAATACTGCACTATCTAGGAGAGATATATAGGTATATTTCCATATAGAGATTATTAAAGATAATTATAATACAAATGGGATAAAATGTAAACATGATGAATATGGATTAAGGTTTTATGGGAGGAATATGAGTAAAAGCTAAAAAATAAATACAATGGTAGCAATTTATGGCATCTGCATAATCAATGATTGTGTACCTAGCGCTGAATTGTACCCCACATCTTTATAATAATAAAAAAATAAAATAAATAAAAAGTTTATCAGAAAACAAAATTTAGCCTTCATCTTATTTCATTTGTTCTAAGCATTAAACACTGTTAATTACTTTCATCCTTGAAACATTTCTTCAGTTGGCTTCCATGAGTGTATTATCATCTTGTTTTCTTCTTGCTTTGCAGACTGCTATTTCTCTGTCTACCTTATCACTTTTTCATCACTTTAAATTTTGGCACTCCTTAGACCTCTGTTCTTTCCTTAGCATCATCAATTCTTTAGGTGATCTCATGCAGTCTCATGGAACTGTGTACTGATGGCTTCCGAAATAAGAAGTTGGGCTTCTGATATATTAGTTTCCCTGAACCAACTTAATCTTTAAAATATTCTTCCCTGTCCTGGTTAGTGGCAAATCTGTCATTCCAATAGCTTAGAAAAAAACTTTGAAATTATCCTTGATTCCTGTTTTCTTCTTTCCCATCACATATCACAAAATTATGTTGGTTATGCTTTTGAAATATATCTAGAACTTACTTCTTACTATCACATATTACTAGCATAGTTCAGGCTGCCACTATATTTATTTAAAATATTTCAAATTTAGCCAGGCTCGGTGGCTCAGCCTGTAATCCCACGCCTTGGGAGGCTGAGGTGAGTGGATTGCCTGAGCCCGCGGGTTCGAGACCCGCCTGGGCAGGCGAAACCTCATCTCTACAATAAATCAAAAAAATTAGCCGGGC
>CAUYQG010104505.1:0-21719 GCA_963574415.1 Tarsius wallacei | reverse complement strand
GCGCTACCACGCCCGGCTGATTTTTTTATTTATTGTAGAGATGAGGTTTCGCCTGCCCAGGCGGGTCTCGAACCCGCGGGCTCAGGCAATCCACTCACCTCAGCCTCCCAAGGCGCGGGATTACAGGCTGAGCCACCGAGCCCGGCTTGGAATAATGATTTTATCTTATGTAACCTCATTAAAATTCCCAACATTAAATTTAATATTGATATAATAGTATAAATTAATACATGTTTGCATTCCAACTTTGCCTATTGACCAAAAAATGTCTTTTGGAGCATTTCATCACTCCATTATAGAACCATGTCTAGGATCAGATGTTACAGTTAGTTATGTCTCTTTAGCTTCCTTTAATATGAATTATATCAGAGTCTTTCTTCATCTTTGATGTCATTAATAATTCTGAAGAATAAAATCCCCCCACTCCCTTTTTAGCTGAATTTTCCTAATTTGGGGTTTGTTTGGCGCTCTTGATTAATTTCAAATTATACATTCAAAGCAACAATAACACATAAGAGATTTTCTTCTCTAGGAATATCATATCTGGGGGAACTTAATACTCACCTTTCCCTCATGGAAAATGCAATTACTTGTTTTCTGTATTTTCTGTGTAATGATTCTTTTTGTTCTCCTTTACAACCAATAAGTAATCTTAAGTCACTTTATAACCAGAAATATATCCTGCCCCACATCAAAATTTCTCCCTTGGAATTGTCATCGATTGGTGGTTATTTTCTGATCCAATCTTTACTACTATGGAAGCAAAATGACAATTGTCCAACTCTTACTGTCTCTTCACATTTCCAGTTGGCCCTCTGCATTCTAATGTAAAAAAAAAGTCATTTTTCTCCCCTATTTTTGGCTATTTACTATTGATATGGACTCATGAATTGTTATTTTGTTTGGTAGCTTATAATTCATTACTGCACTAAATTATTTGGCTCTGACATTTTCCCAGTTAGGTCATGGCCCCACTCTTGAAAGTCCATGGGGAAAAGAGACCTGGAGTCAGCAGAGCACATCAGCGGCAATTGATTTCTGGCTGGCCTCAGATTTCAGACCTGTTTGACTGCTCTGTGTGGGAAAGCACTTTATAAAGTGCCCCCTAAATGTCATGTAAACCTCCTCTAGCCCTAACTGCAGGTGGTTAACTACATGTCAAAGCAGCCTGATCTGCCAGTGTGGGCAAGTCTTTAGTTTGACCAACAATCAGGCTTGATGTGTGGCAGAATATAAGTTTTGTCATAAAGTGACTTAAGATTACTTATTAGTTGTAAAGGAGAACAAAAATAATCATTACATTAGAAAATCAGGCTCCCCCTGAGCCTTGCCTGAACCAGCTTTGGATTGTCAGCTCTCTCATCATCTGAGACAGAGAGAGGAGAGGACATGGAGAAGAGATTACTGTGTTTACCTTTAGTGGCCTCCCAGTGTCTCAGAAGTTATCCCCACTCCACCACCAAATCCCAGTTTTTCTTTATCCCATCCAATTGCCCAGGGATCTCTCTTTGGCTGGGCCTTTACCAGTGCTGAGATCCTGGGAATATTTAAGAGCCTCCTTGTGAGATTTAAAATGTCCATTAAGGGCTCAGCCTTGAGTAGGTAGGCCTTGGTTGTAAAGATGCACCCATTTAACTCATCTCTAGCAAACATGTCATGAATACTCTAGTTGCAGGATCCTGCAAAGCAAAGAAACACAAACCTTCCCTTTTGGGTCACTGGCCAGAAAACTGGATTTGGCAAGCATAGATACTGCCTTTCATTTGTGTCTGCATCTTTTCCCTTTTTTTAAACAACTAAGTGAAGCTCTAATGGTCCTCTCAGATTCCCGTACTTTGATACATTGCCCATGTGTATAGGCCAGCACCCTTAAACAAAGTATGTTTTTTTTCTAGTTCTTCTATTGAATAATTCACATGTAGTAATCCTTTTTTTTTTTTAATTGTGTTCTTTCTGTTTATCAGGACACATTGATTTTGGACTGAAAGTTTCAAGAGCCTTTGTCAATTTGGTTTGATTGTCTGGGAAAGTGCCTCAGAGTATAAACAAAATACAGGGTCTTCCAAGTCATATAGAAAGAACAAAATAAGAGGAATAGGAGGGAGAGGAAGTTGCTGAAAAACCAGTTGATCCATCTAACCTCATCTTTTTATTTTTTTATTTTTATTTTTTATTTTTATTATAAAGATGTGGGGTACATTTCAGGGTTAGGTATATAAACACTGATCATGCAGGTACCCTTGTTGATGAGGTATTCCCCTCCCTCCCCTAGCAGTTTCTTCAATTGCCAATTCCACCCCCTTTATGCAATGGCATGTGTAGGGCAGTAACCCCCTACTCTCTGCCTATACACATATATACACACAAGCAAGTGCAAACACACATCACTTTCCAGCTCCTTAAGGGCTCTGTTGGCCCCTCAGAGATTTCTACACTGCAGGTGAGGGGAACTGACTGTAGCCACTAACAGTTTCCTAAAGCAAAAAAACTTTTAGATATTTTGCCTTATTAAGCAGATTAGCAGCAATGGTGGCCCTGGTGTATTAATAATGCCACTCTCAAATGGTGGCCCCAAATATTCGTAATGCTGATCTCAATTGTTCCCTTCTCTTTGATAATAGGTTGAAAATAAGAGCCCCTACTCCAAAATGCACTGTTTGCAAATTGTCTAATTAGTGGCAAACATAACAGCCCTTATGCCAGATTCCAAATCCAAAATTAGTACATTGTCTATAGTTTTTCTTTATTGAGGTCACAGGAGAAGGCAGATGATCATTTCATCTTGCTCCATCAATTTATCTTGGTTATTCATAAATTTTCTCAGTCATAATTAGCTTTTCCTAGGGGAACTCTGCCACTAGCAAGTTTAAAGAATAGGGGTAAAGTCTCGAAGAAATGGTTTGGAAGTGTCAATGGTCTGTCACTTAGAGGTCTCTGAGAGCATCTTGTGATTGCTCTCAGTAGTAAACACACTCTAAGTAGATTCCCTGATGAGTCACATCTTTATCCTATCCCCTCCTTTTCGGTATTGGCAAATATGGCAAAGATGTTGGGTTATCACTCTCATGTTTGTATTATGCTGTCTGAGATTCCATCTCAGCAGAGTTGAGCAAGAGATTCCACTGCTGGCTTTGAAGAAGTAAGATTCAGTGCTGTGAAAAGACCTGTAAGCAGCATCCTGGCAAGAAACTAAGGCAGCCTGTAGATGCTGAGAGTGGTGTCCAGCTGACAGCCAGCAAGGACGACAAACCTCAGTTCTACAGCAACAAAAAACAAAATTCTGCCAACAATCACCTGGGCCTGAAAGAGAACCCTGAAGTGCAGAGAGAAAAACAGACTAGGAGATAATTACAATGCCACCTCTTAAAACCCTGAATAAAAAAGTCTGTCTAAGCTATGCCACTGAAACTGTAAGATGATAAACATTTGTTGTTTTAAGCATCTGTTTGTGGTAATTTACTACTAAGCAATGTAAAGCTAATACACCTCCCATGCACTGAGGAGCTTCCAGGAAAAAAAAAAGTGGCCATTCCAGCCTGGTCCTGTGACTTCCAAGGCCATGTCTTCAGACCTTCCATTGTGTTCAGATCTGCAATCTGGTTCTAGCAGGTAGAGCTGCTGGTGGTATTCACGGTTTTTCTCACAAAGACACAAAAGTGAATTAAGATTTTTTAAATATAAGGGAAAAGCTTATGAATACTCAGAATAGCAGTGTCTTGCATAAGGCATGCCCACATCCACACGTGCAGGAGAGCATACAGTGTACTTTCCAGAACGTTTTGCTCTGTCTGATGGTCCTGGACTGTCATTTGCTGACTAGTCTCAAGCATGTTTAAACCAACTAGATTGGGAAAGGTAATGACTGCCACAGCAGCTAGAGGGCTGCGTAAGATATTCTCAGGGTGAATGTTGTTTGGACCCGTATCAGTGGGTCAGGAGGCAAACAGGGATTAGTGGAAGGGTAGGTTTCATTGTCACCTTCCAAAAGGAACTTTATTTTTTACCTCACATCTTCTAGTTCTGGCTTCACAATTAAGCTCTAATAGACCTCCCCAAATTAAGCTCTAATAGAGAAATCCTTTCAGATTATGGCTCCCTAAAGGAATCTAAGTCTGGGGTCTCTCATCATATATTCCTTTAATCAACATTTAATGAGTTTCTACTCTGCGCTAGCTCTGCTGATACAGCAATGGATACAACTTATGAAATCCCAAAACACACAGTGCATAGAGGCTAATGGGAGATCCAAGAAGGAAATGATCAATTAAAATACATGATAGGGAAAGTGCAAGAGCTCTCTGAACACAAAAGAATAACACCTCACCCATTGGACAGGTTCTGGGGAAAAAAATTCCCCAGACACCACCAGTAATGATATGTGAACTGGGACATGAGGTACAAAAATGAAATGACATAGAGTGCTTCAAGAAGAAAAGACAGGTGCCAATGCCCAGAGGAGAGTTTTAGGAGCAGTGGGACTGAAGTCTAAAGTTTGTGGGCTGATAATCATAATAAAGCGGCACATTTATCCAGCATGAACTATGTCAGGGCAGTTCTGAGTGGGAGGTATACATTCTCTCATTTAATCCTCACATCATCCCTTTGAGGAGGCAATTGAGGCACAGAGATGTTAAATCCTCTGCCCATGGTTACAACACTAGTTAAGTGGAGAAGCCAGGAATTAAAACTTAGCCAACTGGCTACAAAGGCCACCCTTTTAATCACCCATTGAAAGTCAAATAAGTATACCAATGATTTGGACTTCAGATCAGCACTCTAGCCTTAATACATGGAGCCACTACCTCAACCTGGAGGTTCTGGAATTCTTCTAATCTCAGAATATCTCTCAGAATATCTCCAAGTGCTTGGCTTCTTGCCTATAGCTGTGGCCCACCCATGTGTCTTTTGGTTTCCAGATCCCTGGTTAGCACGTGAGTTTCCAGATTGAGGTTCTGCCTCCTTACAGCACCTGCAAACTAGAGTCTTATCTCAGCGTTCTTACATGGATACTTCCAATCAAACCTCAGATACCATGTTCTGCCCCTTTTTTTGGACTTCATAGTTTGGCCCTGTGGATAGTCTCAATTTGCTTTTGGGTCTCTGTGCCTTTCTATGATCTCTAGGATCTAGTTATCCTCATTCTAGCCTGACTCCAAAACATTGATGAGTGAACATCTTTGTCACAAAGAGGGGGCCATGGTTTTTCCTAGGTATAGCATTGTGGCCAACTCTTCCAATTTAATAATTCCTCTTTGAGCTCATTTTCTTGGAATTCATGATGCATCCCAATCTTCCATCCATGTTAGTTGCTAGTGTTAGTATTCAAATCCTGTTACTTTGTTTTTCAGACTTCTTTGGAAAGAAGTGGGATATAATTTTTTCTCCTGTCTGGATTATTCAAAGATATCTTGCTCTTCCTAACAACTAGAACAAACTAATCAAAGTGATATTTTTCTAAGCAAATTAGAAATATCTTGAGAATAAATCCATAATCATCACAGAGTTATCAGAATAAATATCTCAATATAAAAATTTTAAAACAAAAAACTTCATCATAAACAGCTAAGCTGTATACGCATACTCATTTATTGTGCGTTTATATTTACATATTATAGTATAGTATTCTCTCTAATCATAGATTTTTAATCTGTAATCACTATATATAGATACATATATTTCTCTCTTTAGCTTTCTTTGATTTCTCCAATCTCTTATGGTATGAGAGCTCTTCTATTTAGCAGGCCACAGATATTTTCTAGTGTACTGGTGCTTCTTCTGGAGCATCCAAGATTAATGCAAGAATGTTTCTTTGTTTATTTTTCCACAAAGTCAAGAACAGTTTATCACCTTTATACATGCATATAAATTTTTTTATATTAAAAGAGAATCATTTTTTACAAGAATAAATTAACTACTGAGTAAATAACCTCCACAATTTTCTGTATTTTTGGACATATTGCCATGTTTTTCTGTGTTGAAGTTTTTAAATATAACTAGTTGCTTAACAAACTATTTATTACAAATACGTTTTGTATAAGTTATGAGGACCAATTTGCCGAGTTAAATGTCACTTGATAATTCACACATCTGCCCACCACATCAAGATTTCCCATTTCTGATGGAGTCATTATTTGACAGCTCTGTCCAGCAGGTCTTTATCCTTTTCAGTTCTAAATTTCTTGAACATGACTTCAATTCCTAACTATCAATTTCTTGCTGGACTCCTTGCTGTCTAGTACCTCAAACTATTTCTTGTAAGGCTATCAATGACTTTCCCTTCAATTTAGAGCAGTTTTCTCTGTTCTCATATTTTGAGGCTTTCTGCAGCCTTTCATATGATTGGACAACACATTTTCAATCACACTCTTTCTAGTTATAATAGCATCTGTTATACCTTAGTACAAGTTTTATACACACCACACACATACACACACACACACACACATACACACACACAGCTTCTATGCTGAGTCTATATCTCTTCGTGCCCTTCAACTATCTATATGCTCCAAAGTTTATTCATAGATAATGAAAGCATTTTTATTATTCTGCACATAACTCAGAGTGTACAACTTATAGTCTTAGTTAAATATTTGTGTAATTTGTTATAGAGTTTACACATATTAGTGCAAAAGAGGCTGCAGGGATAGGCAGGCATTTTATTCATCCTGTAAGAAAGCCAATTCAAATTTCATTTATACGATTAATATTCACTAGTATCTCAGTGCTTTGTTTTTCCAAGGTGCAAATACATTTTTTACAAGCCTTTGTTTGCCCACATCATTCATTCACTCAATCATATATCTCTAGCTGATTACCTTACTCTGTATGCTAGAGGTTCAATGGTGATTCTAAACAGAGTGTGCCATTACTTTTACAAAGATTACAGTCTTTTGGAAAGACTGTAAGTATTAATTTAATCAAGGTACCTACAATTGAAACTTTCAAAAGTGTTAAATATTGTTTTAAGATCTTCTCATAAGGATATTTGACTTCATCAATAAGGTCAAGGAGCACTTCCTTAAGGATATGCCTTTTTAACTAAGACTTGGATGATGACTATGAGGTAAGCGTGTGAACAAATCTCAGAGGAACCTGCTAACCAGAGGAAATGACATAAGCTAAGGCTCAGTGGTAGAACTGAAGAGGAGATTCTAAGAGATGAAAAAAAGAAAGATTCACTGGAACACAGACGACCATGTTGGGCCTTGTAAATCATCATAGTTTTATTATTACCCTACAAATAATCGAAAGCCACAGAAGAGTTTTAGGTGACAAGAGAATGAAAAAGAAGCTATGGGGAAGGGAGGGGGAGATAGTGTCATGCTTTGTTTTATATTTCCTGTACCGAGTTTTGAGGGGATTTCCTATCCTCAGCGCTATCTTTTCTTTCCTAAGCATAAGTTCTAATAGTAGAGATTTAGTTCTCCTGACTCAGAGGCCTCTCATCTGGGGTTTGCCTTATTTGTTCTGCCTCCTCTTCACAACCTCTAAATAGTGGAATTCCGTAAAACTGCTTCTCTAGTGGATACCCTCCAGTCACATAAGTAGGTCAACAATTTATTTCCAATACCCACAAGGTATTGTCTTTGCTCTTAATGAATCTTTTTAGTATAAAATGTCTGAAACACACAAAAAGAAAAAAAATATTTTCTACCCTTCCCTCCTTCCTTCCTTCCTTCCCTCCTTTCTTCCATCCTTCCATTAGATATTCATTTAACAAACATTTACTGAATCCTTTTTTAGGTTATGGATATTCAGAGAAGAATTGAAGATAATCTTTGACTTCAGAGAATGAAATACCCCCTATTATTTGTTACCATAACCCTGTCTGCTAGTGGGATTTGTTGTTATTGTTACACTTTTTTTTTCACATTCCCTAAAATTTTTATCTTCCTGGATCTCCACCTCCTCAATGCCTCATAGTTTAGCCTCTTTTCTACCAGAAGAATATCTCTCTCTTATTCTAAAACTGTCCCTTGCATTCCCTTATGCAATATTGCTCTGAGAGGTAATATCAAAAATCTAGGCACGCAGGAAGCAATTTCCCTAGAAGCAGCACTGCAACTGTCTAACCATTTTGAGGGTGACCTCTCCTATTGTCTCCTGTGCTCTGTCTTGACACCCATTTTCTTGATACATTATAATTACCGCATCTCTGTAGTTCCACCACCTACCAGAGTATGTTTAGCATTGTAGGTGTGGGAGGTGATAGACAAAACTTAAGTGACTTTGCCCCCCTTAAATCCCATCTCTCTATATAGTGAAATCTCACACTTGTTGTGTAAGTGAATAAACTTACAATAAAACTTTGGAGGACAGTCTTATTAGACACTAGCTAGCATTACCCTTTGCTCTAACACTTGACATCTCTTTTTCTCTCTTTTCCCGTTATTTATTTGTGGTTACCATACATCATGTGCTGCCTGAGAACACTATGCATCAAGGAGGAAATGACACAATGCTTATTTTTTATTTTAAAATAATTATTTAATAAATAGATTTTATATCACGATATTCAAGTAATTTTAAAAATAGGTATGATGAATTAAGTAGCTCAATAAGAAGGGAAGTTCAATTCCTTGGATCTTTTAGTTGACCCCAGAACAATATTAAAACATTTTGTTATTTAGAGTCATACAGTTTCTATCCCTAGCTGACCTCTGCTCAAGTTTATCAATAGTGCATTAATGCTGACTTCAAGGACTGTCTCCCAAACTCTGGTTTTCCCCTCAATTTTGTCACATGTGACCCTCTTCTGTATTCTTGAGTAATGAGTCACCCATTGGACATCATCTATTATTTAAAATAAATTAATAGAGTAATAAATCTAGTAATGTTAGTTGAAATGTAATAAAGTGGATTCTCTTCGTTTTTCTGTTCCTTTGATGTTTCACATTGCTTTAAACAGGCCCAAATAATTCTGCTTCTTTTCTCTTTTAAGAATCATTCCTCATTTACTCAAAACCATAGCAATACATCTTATTGCAGACTTTCTATAGTATTTAAAGTTTGAACAATCTAAGTTAAGCCTCTGGCCAAGGCTTACAGTTATGCAGTTGTCCTTACTGGTTACCTGCAAGTATCTGTTCTGATACTTTGGTACTAATTAATTATTAGTTTCTTCTCCCTCCTGCCTCTACTCTTGCTAAAAAAGTAGTCCTTACCTGAGGACACTGTGTTTTCTCTTCCCATTTGACTCTGCACTTACTGGAGGCCCCTCTATGTGAAATATCCTTTGTCCATCTGCATCTAGAAAATTCTCTCCTTATTTTTAAAAACTCAGCTAAATGAGAGTTTAAAAACAAAAAGATTCTCCTGATTTTTTACAGATAGAATCAGTCAATTCTTGTTTGTGTTCCGTGAGCACTCTCTGTATATCTTTAATGTAAAACGTATCACAATGTATTATAAGTATTTATTTTCAACTCTTTGTTGACCACCAGACCACAAACCCCTGGAGAGCAGTAGTGGTGCTTTGTTCACTGTTGGCATGCCATAAGCACTCAGTAACTGAGTGCCTAAGCTTTAAATAATTTGTGGAATGAGTCAAGTGATTGAATTGTTTTTTTTTTTTTCTTATGTTTTACACATTCATTAACACCTTGATTCTACAATATTACAAACTGTGGGGATGATAATGTTTTATCTTTTTCTACTTTCTATTTGTATCTCTCAATGGCACTTGGTGGATGCTCTGTTAAAACAAAACAAATAAGCAAGAAATACACACACACACATAGATTTAAAAAATAAAGTCTTTTTGTTTGCCTTTTCTAGTGTGTTAAGAATATAGAAAATCATAAGTGAAGAAGAAATTTAACTTATTTTATCACCACTTCATCACACTATGAGACCCTGAGCTGTTGGAGAGCAGGAGACTGTTGCTCTCACATATATTAGATAAGTCAAATATTTTATAACTCCAGGTTTTAAACTTTCATTGACTCATGAAGACTCATAGAATAAAAGTCAAAAGTAGCAAAATGAGTAAAGCATAAAAGATAAAGCTACAAGATTATCTATTTTGTTATGCACTTGTATTTATATACATGTATATACACATGATATTTCATGTCACGTAATTCTAGATTTAGAGAAAGTTCCTAATTCCTAAAATTATTTAATATATTGTTCATTATTTTACAACAGTGAAATTTAAAACATATCAGAAATCTTGTAAGAAGTAAACGATTAATTTGTGTCTACCACCGAAATCTCCTGGAATCAGCACTGAGTTTTAAAACTAATTAGTATGATTGGTTCCTAAAGTTTTTGTTTGTAGCTTATTAGAGTTTGCATGTTGGTGAAGATCATTTTTAATGAAATTTTTGAATAAGTTAAAAGACACACAGTCAATACCAATCAATGAAAATGCTAAAAGGAAGGAACGTTGATTGAGCATTCACTATATGCAAGACACTGTTCTCAGTGCTTATAAGATAAACTCATGAAACTTTCATAACCACCCTGTGGAGTAGGTACTTTTATATACCCTATGTTTTTATATGAATTCATGAAGTCCTAAAAAGGAGGGTGTGACAAGAAATTGCACTCAGGTAGTTTGGTTCCAGACACATATTCTTACCACAGTGCATACACACAAAAATTGTCTTTAAAAACATCTGCTATTTTCTTGCTCTGTTGAGCAAAACTGTTTGCTGACCTATCATAGCCTATCCTGGGCTTCAAATTAAGGAAAGTTGCTGGAACTTGACTTTACACCATGCCTCCCTATCACAGCAGATTTTGCTGTGCTCTTACCCACATTATGGTTTCATTCAGCTCAATGTTTCATCTGACTGACTTTGTAGCACTAATATGTACATTCAGTTTTAGCAAAAATACATTTTCCACATTGATTCAAATGCTGTGGTAAACCTTTGAGTGCTTTACCTATGACACATGGGTAGGGAGTCACTTCTTTGTGAAGACTGACCACAACAATCTGTACATCATGCTCAGTTCCTTGCCACTGAAACCAATATCTTAGAAGAAACAACCAATCATCTGCTTTTAGCAGAATTTAACATTAAAGAGAAACCCACTGTTATTTGTTTATATTTTCTTTCACACACACAATCAAAATTAATTTGAGGATATTAGTAGATAAAAATAGCTAAATCCAAGGTCCAAACTAAAGTCTTGTAAAACTTCTTGGCAAATTCCCTATTGCTTAATATCACTGGATTGCATTTTCATTTTTTGTAGCTCTAATGTGCACAAGCTTCTCTGTCTCTAACCCTGAAGGAAGGGGAGAAGTCATTATAATTTATTAACCCCAGAGTAGGGTACATATTTATGTCAAGTTTTCTGAGGCAGAAATAGAAAGCAGATGAAAAAAATCACATTCATTCTCTTAATTATTGAATTGTAATTTTACTCCATTGTGTATATTTAAAATGTGCATTATTAAAAGGACTAAGCTGAGGGATATTATTTTATTATCATGCAATAGTATAAGAGTAAAAAATTTTGTGCTACATCAAATGTGTTCAGGTAACCTTTGTTTTACAATTTATATGTTTGTCACTAGTTAGAATCTTCAATGGTTAATTAAATGATACTATCTAAAAATAGTTTATCTTCAACTGATAGGGTCTATGTACAGATGGATTTTTTTCTGAATATGTTACATTTCAGGGTTTTTAAAACTTATTTTAAGTTAGTGAATATCTGTAAATAAATTCAGTAGGTAGTAAAATATCACATTTAGCGGGATTGTCCTGATAGTTTTCAGGACAATTAGTTTATATTAATATATACTAAACTACTAAAAATATTAAATGGTAAACTGCAGATTGTCTTTAGCCTGCATATTCGTACACAAACTACTGTCACTTGGAAGATATTAATTTTTTAAATTTAAATAAAATATAACATTTTTCCATTTCTCATTCTCCTATTAATACTCTTTATACCCTTTCTAAAGTCAAACAACTGTAAACTCAGTGTACTATTACCACTAAAGACTTTAATGTAAAATATAGGATAAATATAAGGCATATCTTGCCTACACATATACTACATATATAAGATAAGTTTGCCCAAAATTGTGTAATGATGTTGTTGGAAACCACTGTAAATTAAGTTTTTTTTTTTGGAATATTGCCATAATCACATTCAGAATCAATATGAGTTATACAATAATTGATAGATATTTTCAGAAACTGAAACATAAAATATATATAAATCTATTTTAGATTAGAACAGACCCAAGAAGTTAAAGACACACAGAAACACATAACATGCAAATAACTTTATCCCTTAATTCATGTTTCTTATTTCCAAGAAAGCTCAGTTTTATTCAGCCACATCTTAAAAAGCGTTCTATATCTGTAGTAACTTAAAGATGAGAACTTTTTAGATATAAACAAAATTACATACACAAGAACCATAATCTTTTACAGTGTTCAGTTACAAGTGCTTAACACAAAGTAGGGTGTAAATTATAATAATAATAATAATAACACAACAACAACTAGTAAGGTAGCCAGATATACAGAGGGAGAGGTAGATAAAGAGAGAGAAAGTAAGGAAAAAAAGAAAGAGAGATTAATTGTGTTGGGGTATTTAAATTTGTAAACCTGATTCTGAATTCTGACTCCTCCATTTACTAACTTACTGACTGAGTGAGCTCTGGCAATAAGCTACAAGTTATTAATCTCTGTTTTCCTAGTTGCATAATATTAATTACTTTGTCATAGATCAATTAATAAGAATGAATTACATAATGTCCATAAAAACACCTTTTAAACTTTAAAATGTATTCAAACATATTTATATGCACCTAAAATGTATCCCCCTAAATATTCATACAGTCACATAATAACATAAGTCCAAGGTGTCCGATATGACATCATAGTTACTATATTTTTTGGCTTAAGTAAAAAGTTGGCCTGAGAAGCCCAGAATTTCTCACTGTCACATGAAGCATAGAATTCATGATACATTTGAGTACTTGAACTGAGAAACTAGAAAACCAATTGGTATCCTGCATTGAATCATTTCAAGAAGCTAGTAAAGGGGCTTACATTAAAGTAAATTCTAGGAAACGATTAAGACATACAAAAAGGAGTATTATTTTGAAATAATTTGATGAGCAATTTTCATAAGAAAATAATATGTCACACAGCATAAACAGAGACCTTCTGGAGAGATAATAAAAACCTTTTTCATCACTGTGTATTCTTTCTATCTCTTCTTAAGACCTGCAAAACATGTCACTTAGTGACATTTGGCAGACCACATACAAAGAACTGGACTAGAAGATATGGAGAAGAAAATGTGTAAACAATGAATACAAAATCAATGTTTACTTAAGTCAGACAAGTAACATAAGTGTCAAAAAGGAGGGAAGAACACAGCAGTACATGTATCAGCATGCATCTTTTATTTATGTCATTCTGTACTGAGAATCCTTCCTAGGGAGTGTGTGACACAGAACATTTTAGGAAAAAGAAAACTACTATGGTCCCATTGGTGTCTTCTCTTAAATTAAAAATAAAAAACAACAAATTTCTGTTAATGAAATCAGTAAGGAAGATCACATATGTGTGTGTGTGTGTGTGTGTGTGTGTGTATACATATATATACATATATATATATATATATGTTGTGCAAAGTTGTTCAAAGAAAAAAAAGATGAGTAATATAATACTACAATCACTACCAAAGCAGTGAGTGCACTTGTGATTAGAGTGGCTAATACTAAGAGAAATACTCATACACCAAAGAAAACACAATTTAAATGTCTAGACTATTCATTGGCTGAGCAAGATTTTCTTCATTATTGACAGAATGATATAGATTTTTAGAGAATTAATTGTAAAGAAACAAAGGTTTTTCCCTTGGTCAAGATTGATCACCTGTGAGAATGACAGAGTCAATACCACTGGATTATTCAACTCTACTTTAAAGTACTTAAGGAAAAAAAGAAACTTAATTTTAAAGTAGTGAATCATTTTGCTTTAAATTCACATTATCAAAACTTTTAGATTTCCACTTTTAGATTTTGAAATTCACAGAATATACCAACATAAATTTCCCTGAGAAAAAATCAACTCTAGATGTGTATTTGTAAGCTTTTGAGGTTTGGTTGATTATATATTGTTTTGCCTGAAACAAAAAGCTCAATTCTTTAGATTTTATTAATACACATCCATCTGACACTTTCTATAAACTCAGTTTTGTTCAGACCTGAATTGACTAAAGGAGACAAATCGAACAACAGTAATGTCAAGAGCTGCCAAACAGGACTGGACTAGCAGAAGACATGGAAGTGTGACATAGCTGAGAAGCCCCTGCTGTCTTTAAGCACAGTTTGAGCATCTCCAAATCCTGACTTCTAATTATCAGAATAACTAGTTATAAAAGCCAGAAATAGTCTGTATTAAAAGCAGAGTGAAAGTAAATCTGAAAAGTATAAGCATATTAAAGCCCGATGAACAAGTCATTATTCAAAAGTTTTATTACCCTAGACAGAATGGAGATGCTGTTAAAATAAAAGAGCATGTTAAATTAAATAACAGCTAATTATGCTTTTCTCTGTCTTAGTTTCACAAATAACTGCATTCAATATTAAAGTAACAACAGTCTGCTACTTTATATCATAATAATGTACAACATTTGAGGAGTTAAAAGTATTTTTGAATTCTTCATTCAGCATCATGTGAACAATCTCAGTCAATTGAAAGCTTTTAGTGTATCTGACTTTGCAGGATCCTTGTCAGATCCAATCACCTATATCCACAGCAGCTTAACAGCTGTAAATATGTGTGTTTTGCTACAATATTACAAGAATACTCAGACATAAGCATCACTACTGAAAAATGATGAAATGACATAAGGATTTAGATTTAGGATTCAAATATCTGGGGATGTAAAATATATGTAAAATAGTATTTTGTTATGCATTCACAAACAATTAAAGCAATAAATGATTTGAAAATTTCTTAATTTCAAAAAAAACTTATACTGCTCTTTACAATTATGTATTATTATTTTCTCTGATTAAAATGATAACTATGAATTCAAAGTACTACAACTTTACTTCAGAAGCTAAAGCCTTTGCTCACTTGGTAAATTTTGTTTTTCCTGTATAGATACAACTTTAGAAAACTATCCCAAAGAACTGTCATTTGACAATTAAGAACTTTGACTTGTTTTAAATCTGTAGCAACGCTACTTGGTTGACTATTTGTACCCACCACACTTTACTACAAATAGCAAAATAGAAAGAAATGAAGCAGAATGAAGCCTACATACACGTATTTGGTGTTAAAAACACATTCAAAATAGCAATCCTATAATAGCAGTTACTTTCCTTTTTGAAAAGAAAGCTGAATTTACCTGCCATTCATTTTCTACTGCAAATTAGTTTGTTAGGTGCATGGAGCAATCTCTCTCTTCAGTTCATTTTGCTAAATCTACAGTCCTATAAATAATGCTAACCGTTGCTAAATAAAAGCTTGCTAGATAGTAATCCCATTTGACCTTTCTACTAGTTTCTCTGTTAAACACATCTTCCTTTATTTTGTAATAGAAGGTAAAACAGAAGAGGCTCTTACCAGAGAAAGAGAAAACAATTCGTTCAGCTAGATCCAACAGTGCTCTGTGCAGCCTGGCAGCATGAGTGATCCTTGGGCCTCACACAAAAGCGAGATAATTGGCTCTCAATGAAGAGATGTAAACATCCATCATAATGGCACTGGGGCTGAAACTGAACGCTACCTCAGCTGTTCTATGTACTCTGACTGGAAGATGATGTCACAAACATCAACTGGGTGTACTCTCATTGGCTTCTGTTACCTGGAATCATATCTTAACCCTAAACTGTCAGCTGCAAATTGAAATGCTCATCTCTGACTGTACTTTCTGCTAAAAAGGAGAGTGAAAGTAATGGTGAGCTACTAAGGTATCACAAACTAAGACTACTGCTCCCTAAATATGCTAAGATCAATTTACCTAATTACTTAATTAAAATCTGTGAATGTTTTACTTTCCAAATATGTTTATTAAGTAACAGTACTTATAAAAGGCATTTCACAGAATGGCTATTAAAGGATAAGATCAATGCAATCACAACATCTGGAATTTTTAATTTGCGAATTATTTGCATTGCTTTCATAGTTCTATCCCCTAAGATTCAAGAAAGTCAAATTGAGAAAAATTATAAAGTACACAGTTGTACAGTGGAGCTTCCAATAAATTTTCAGAGCAGCGATTTGTGTTTTTAAATCTTCTAATAAAAATACAAAAATGGAAATACATTTTACTCTCTGAATATTAAACAGTATCTCCAAAGCTTTGTGTATGAGATGTTAAAAGCATGACATCACCAAAATAATAATGTTAAATATTGGTTTTTACAGAGTAATTTATAAGTCACTAGAACTATAGACAATGCCATTTCAGCAATTGAAAGCTACTTTATGATTTAGTGCTGTTCTCTTTGAGCCCAAATAGGGAATAATTATCCATCTCTTACTTCTATCTTGACAAAAGCCCCAGATTTCTCCCCAGGCTTAAGTCCAGTGGGAGAAGAGGATAATGGGCTAAGCTGGTTGCAGCAGCTTGCTGCCAGAGGGACAAAACTACAATCACCTTGAAATATACCCAAGCTTTCCCTACCAAAAGGAGCTGTCAGCTGCATCACTGTGAGATGCAAGAATTACCAGAGCTATTCAATGACCAGTTCCTTCTAAATCTAGCCCAGCCATATCCCAGGGCAAGCTCTTTGAAAGCTGTACAGCTCAGCATGCAAACAGTACAAGCACCTGGAGAGAGAGTAAGGAAATTCACTTCATTCATCCCCACCTTTACAGAAAGGAAAGTCACCAACAGTGCACTTGCATTCCTTTATGTTGGTTCTTTCCTTTCTGAATAATGGATTCAGGGCAAACACTTATTATCTCTCAATGTTTCCAATGAAAGAAAATTATTTTTTACTGAATGGTTTCAATGAAAGTTCTAAAATTGATAACAAAGCTCACATGTTCAAAATTTCCTCCCAAGTTCTGACTTTTATAACCACCAGCTTATTTGATTATTCTGAGTAGCAAATTAGTGCATGACATAGGCAAAAGTTCTAGATTGGTGTTCAAATGATTTAGCCTTTGGTTCTCTTTCCACCATCCACTATCTGTAAAAGCTTTGGTAATGTAACATCTTTTATGTATGGAATGAGATGAGACAATGTATGAAATTTGTTATATTACATAGATACAAGGTACAATTAATATTACAGTTGTTATACAAAATATAAAATGTGTTAATTTTAAAGATACTTGGGGGCTTTAAAAGGTAATTTCAGTGCTCTCAAAAAGTGATAGAAATATTATCTTAAACTCAAAATTTCATCTAAAAAATAGTATTGCAAATTAACTTGATTTATAACACTGGCTCTCAGTGGTCTTTTTTTCAGTATTTACCACTCTTAGAATTATTCAGAATTTAATCATATTAATCAAATGCAAGGTTCTAGATTCAAGAAGACTATTTGTCAAAATGTATTTTTGGCCAATGCGAAAGACACTGTTCATTTATTTCTGCTTAAAAACATGGGAATTTAGATGAAAGAGTGTATAAAAAAGATTCATTATCATGCAGAATGACATAAAATTGAATTACAGATCAGAAAGATGAATTTGGACAATGGGAATGTTAACTGTAGTTCTGATAGACAAACGATAAAGCTAAGATACTGTAATTGCTGAGAGAATATGTCAAGCAAAAAAATATATTAAATAAAATGTGCTTCTCTATTTCATATGTTATATAAACTTTTAATGGCATAAATATTTAATGACCGAGATAGATAACTAGCAAAATTAGATTACATCCTGTTGCTTGTAGAAAACATGCTGATATGTACATCATTCTTTAATGCACAGAAATTATAAGCTTTCTTACTTTATTTTACATTTGTTCAGGTGTTAGAGTGCCACATGTAATAGGCTTAGAGGAATAGGGCACTATGAAGATTAGGAAATATAAATTCTACAATAATTTTATGTCAATTAACCACATCTGCACAAAATTCATTAACAAGTGATTACCTTAGAAAAGAAACCTAGTTTTGTGTTATAAAAATATGTAACTATTGTTAAAATAGAGATTTCAATACTCAAATACTACCCAAGATAAAGACTCTAATCAATGTATCAGTAAAAGTTTAAGGAATTTACATATTAAATGTGAAAGAATTTTATATTTACAATTTGAACTTGTAAAAAGTAAAAAAAAAAAAAAATTTTGAACTATACTTTAATTCCTAGAAGAATAAATAAGAGAGAAAGATAATGTACTAAAATATTTCATATTAATGGTTTTCTATAATAATGATTGTTTATCTTATACACTAATAAACTAATTTCACATTTCATTGTAATTCATTAGGATATAATTCACATTTTAGTTTTAAATAAGTACATGTGTACACTCAGGAAAATTTCATATAAATATAGGATTATATGTGAAAATCAGTCTGATTGCCCTAAAGTAATATTCTATACATACAAAGAGAAAAAAAAATTCTATTACAGTGGAACGCACCAATTGGAAATTAATGTTGAGTGAAATTTACAAAATTTTTAGTAATTCTTTGGTAGTATTTCTTTTGAAAGAGCAGAGATACTGAAGGTCAGGACCTTAAAGTAATTTATTTGAAGGATGTCCTTTTAAAAAGTCTAATGATACTTGGACATCAGTCTGCACATGTATGAAGGTTAAAGCCCAAAAGAAGACAGTGTATATGTGACATGAAAACTGATGGTGAGATTTAAAAATGCTTAATGCTATCATAAAATAATATTCTTGAAAAATCCAAACTGATTGCATAATGTAAAAAAATTTCAAGGTGTAAAAATTTTAAAACATTAACACCTGCAAGAAAAATGAAAGGATATGTTGTATCTTGAGTATTCTATGTCTATACACATGTATAGAAGTAAAATACTATAATATTTATCAGAATTATGAAAATATCTCTAATTTCATATAGGGAAGATACCAAATTCTACATTTTAGAGTGAATTTACCAACACTAACACATCATTATTATTATTTTATAATTTTAAAGATGTGGGATACAATTCAGGATTACGTATAGACGTGGTCATCTTATAGGTAAAGTCTGGGCCTCCCTTTGGTCTCCCTTTGCCTGGTTTGAGATCAAGAACCCTTACTGACGTTGTGTCTCTCCCTCCAACCCCAGCAGTATCCTGCTACTGCCAATCTATTTTTTATAGTACTATGGTAAATGTTCAGGTTTTGTTTATGAGTGAGAACATATGGTACTCTTTTATTTGTTTCTGTGATAGATTACTGAGTATTATGGACTCTAAATCCATCTAAATTGCTGTGAATTCCAAATGTTTGTCCTTCTTTATGGCTATATAACACATTTTTTTTTTCTATTCAGTCCAGTTTCAATGGGCAGCATGGTTGACTCCATGTTTTTGTTATTGTGAATAATGCTTCAATAACGATGCATGTGCAGGTATCTTTTTTGTAGATATATTTGAGTTCCTCTGGGTATATTCCCAATAGGGGAATTGCTGGATCATATGAAAGATCAATTTCTAGTTCTTTTAGAAATCACCACAGTGTTTTTCATAGAGGTTGAACTACTTTGCATTCCCACCAGCAGTGTAGAATCAATCTCTTTTCTCCTCATCCTCACCAGCATCTGTTGTTGTTGGTTTTATTAATGATGACTATATTTACTGGAATTAGGTGGTATCTAAATTTGCATTTGTCTGATGGTTAGTGAGATTGTGCACTTTTTCATGTGTCTGTTGGCTGCCTGTATATATTCTTTTGAGACGTGTCTATTCATGTCTTCTACTCACTTATTAATGGAGCTATTTGTTTTTTCCTTTTGGCATGTTTGAATTCCTTGCAGATTCTGGCTGGTAGGCCTTTGTCAGATATACAGTTGGCAAATATTTTTCCCACTATGTGGGCTATCTCCCCATTATCTTGATGGTTTCTTTTGCTTTGCAAAAACTTGCCAGTTTAATGAGGTCCCACTCATCTATTTCATCCCTTATGGTATGAATATCTGGGGTTTGATCAGGAATTGGTTTCCTACTCTGAATTCTGTAAGTGTGCCACCTGTGTTTTCTAAGATTCTTATAGTTTGAAGTTTATATTTAGGCGTTTGATCCAATTAGAGTTGTTTTTTGCTTATGGTGGTAGGTTGGAGCCCTGTTTCAATCTTCTGCATGTGGTCAGTCAGTTTTTCCAGTACCATTTACTGAATAGGGTCTCTTCTCCCCAGTGATTGTTAGTGGAGGCTTTGTCAAAGATGAATTTGTTGAGAAATTGAGGTTTTGTTTCTGGATTCTTTATCTTTTTCCTTTGGTTCATATACCTGTTCTTCTACCAATAACAGGCTGTTTTGATTATAGTAGACTTATAGTAAAGTTTAAGGCCTGGAAGTGTGATATCACCCACTTTGTTTCTTTTGCTAAGGATTGTTTTGGCTATTTGTTGTCATTTATGATTCTATGTGAATTTCTGTTTTGTCATTTCCAGGTCTGAGAAGAATGATGTTGATAATTTAATGGGTATTGCATTGAATCTGTAGATTGCCTTTTGTAGGATGGGCATCTTAACAATGTTGAATCTTTTTATCCATGAGTATGAAATATTTTTTTCATTTGTGTCTTCTTGGATATCTTTGAGCAGTGTTTTGCAGTTTTCATCGTAAAGGTCCTTCACTGCTTTGGTTAGAAAGATGTTGAGGTATTTCATTTTTTTATGGCTGGGAATTGTGAATGGGATTGTGTTTTTTATTTGGTTCTCTGAATGTTTGCTGTTGGTGTATAAGAATACAACTGTCTTTTGCACACTTATTTTGTACCGAGAGATTTTGCCAAAGTCCTTTATCAGTGCAAGGATGTTTTTGACAGATTCTCTTGGATTTTCACGGTATAGGATCATATTCTCAACAAAGAGGGATAATTTAACTTCTTTTCCTATTTGGATAACCCTGATTTCCTTCTCTTGTCTAGTTGCTTTAGTTAGAACTTCCAACACAATGTTGAACAGGAGCAGTGAGAGTAGGCAGCCTTGTCTTTCTCCCATTTTCAGTGGAAATGCTTCCAGTTTCTGTCCATTTAGCAATATGCTGATTGTGACTGTGGGTTTACTATAGTTGGCACTTACGATTTTGTGGTATGTTCCTTCTATGCCTAGATGTTCAAGGGTTTTTTATCAAGAATGACGCTGGATTTTATTAAAAGCTTTTTCTGCATCTAATGTTGTAATCATGTGGTTTTTGTTTTTACATCTATTGTTGTATTTAATTACATTTATGATCTTGCAAATGTTGAACCAGTCCTACATCCTGGGGATGAAGCCTACTTGATAATGGTGGATGATTTTTTTTTATTCAATATTTTTTATTATGATATTGTGGGGTATAGTTAAAGGTTAGGTAACAAATATGCCTCATTCAGGCACCCTTGTTGATAGGAAGTGTCTCCCTGTCCCCAGACAGATATTTACTGCCATTAATCCCATCACCCTCCCCCTCCCCCCCATAGTTTCCCACTGTCAGTCATTTACTTGTGGTAATACGTTGGATGATCAAGGTCTACTATATGAGTGAGAACATGTGATACTCAGTTTTTTGTTTCTGTGAGAGGTCACTCAGTATTATAGACTCTAGTTCCATCCAGGTTGCTGCGAAATTCATGATTTTGTTCTTT
>CAUYQG010104504.1:0-54032 GCA_963574415.1 Tarsius wallacei | reverse complement strand
TGATTTTCCCAATAAAGAATGGTCCACATTCATTACAAATCAAACCTGATTCTCAAGAAGCATTTTTAGTAAATGCTCTTGATTATTATTTCTTATAACCTACTTTTATGCACTAAATTCTCAAACAAGTCTATATGCTTTAATTAAAGACGAGATTTTTTTTCCCCCAAAATTACTGCTCAAGAGAGATATTTTTGAGTCCTTATGAGTTTTATAAACTCAGGTGGAGAGGTTCATTTAATTTTTAATTTTCAACAAACTATCTTTAAAGACACCTCTTCTACCATCTGCTGAGTTCATTAGATATCTCCAGCACCTCTCAATTTTCCTTTAAATACGTGACCAGGTATCATTTTACTAGATAAGTTTTTCATTGTCTGTAGGAGTTGCAAATAACAAATAGCATTTGTGGCTTTATGCTTCTCTTAAATAACTAAAACTTCGTCTCTTACATTGTCTTCTTAGAGGAGAGATACATAGTTTTCATTTCCCATTTTAGTACCTTGAGTACCTTGCACAAATTCTAGGTGATATTGTTATTGCTTTATTGTTATAAATGAGACAGAGGAATTTTCAGTGTTTTATATGGCTCAGGATCTTAAATGTCAGACATTATCAGATTTAGACAATATCTGATAAGTCACAGGAAATGAACTCATTTAATAAGCAAGCTTAAATAAAAGTCAAACTTTTGAGGTAAGCTAGCATGGTAAATACCACAGTCATAAAATTATATGAGGCTGTAGTTCAGATTTAAGAAACAAGAGGAAAAGGCTCAGATAAAGACTGAAAAGAAAAAATAGAGAGGGGTGTATTGGTTTTCTATTGCTGTATAACAAATCACAACAAACTTAGTATCTAAAAGCAACACAGGTTTACAAGTTCTAAGTCTGGAGGTCAGAAGTCCACGCACAACGTTACTGAATTCTCAGCTCAGTCTATCACAAAACTGAAATCAAGATGTGGACTGGCTTGACTTCAAATCTGGAGGTTGTGGGAAAATTCTACTTCTAAGTCCGTTCAGGTCGTTTGTCAGAATTCAATCCTAGCAAAGAATAGAATTGAGACAACTGTCCTTAGTGGGGGATATAGTTTGGATGTATGTCCTCTCTAATCTCATGAAATGTGGTTCCCAGAGTTGGAGGGGAGGGGAGCATAGTGGGAGGTGTTTGGATCATGGGGATGGATTTCTCATGAATGGCTTGGTCTTGTTCGTCTGGTAATAAGTGAGTTGCTCTATTAATTCACATGAAAGGTGGTTGTTTCCTTCTCTCTCTCACTTCTGCTTTCACCATGTGACATGCCTGTGCTCTCTCGCCAGCTTCCCTCATGACTGTAAGTTTCCTGAGGCCTCACTGGAAGCCCAGTAGCTGCTGGCGCCTTGCAAAACCATGAACCAAAATAAACCTACTTTCTTTATAAATTACCCAATCTCAAGTAGTTCTTTATAGAAACACAAAATGGATTAATACACTGGCTGTCAGCAGAGGACTGTTCTCAGCTCCTAGAAACTACCAAAATTCTGTGTCATATGGTCCCCTCCATCTTCAAAGCAAGGAACCGATGATTTCTTGAGCATCAGATTTGAATCTTTGACTTCAAAAATAACTCAACCCCTTTTGAGAGGTCATCTAATTAGATCAGACTCAAATCAGATAATTTTACATTCAGCTGTGATATACAAATTACCTAATTATGAGAGGGAGTCAAAGTCATTTTATACATACACACACATATACACACGGTGCCAAAAAATGTGTACACGTTTTAAGAAAGGAAAAAACTATATTAAAACTGAAATATTCAACATATGCTCAATAATAAAAGATGAATACAATTCACATTTGACTTCTGCAATTACCAGAGGTTCTTTGGCACCCCCAGTATATATGTGTATACAAGGAGGCAGAGATCTTGGAAGCCATCTTAGAATCCTGCTTACCACAAGCACTAAAACTGAGGCAACACGGGAGAAGGGTGTGTGCCCAGTACTGCATATATAAAGATTTGCAAATAAATATAGTGTTTGTAAGTTGTATGATGCATAAAGTCACACATCTTCACTGAACCTCAGATTTCTTAATCATACTAATATTTTACATTAGATATTTTTGTTGCTTTGTTGCATTCGAGAAAGAGGAGATATTATTGTCATAAAAATCCTTAACTTGACTCCATTCATGGATTTATTTCAGATACGTATATGTATATTTTCACATAAAGATAGTCACTGAATCCATGAAAACTGATCAAAATTTTTCAGAAATATGAGTAAAATAAGCTGAGAAGAGAATCAAGGGGAGAGCACAGAAGTGTACCAATATTTGTATTAGTCCAGGCCATCTGCATCATACAAATCATTATGTGTGATCAAATGTGTACCCATTTGGATTCAGAAATTGTCTTAACGAGTACTGAGGTTAATTATTATTTACATTGAATTCCAGGAAACACATTTGATTTGGTAGAAAAAGAATATTTCACATGAAGGAGATGAGAAAGAACATTCAGAAAAACTAAAAATGCAATAGAAGCCAAGAAAATGTAAGATGAGATATATGAGTGATAACACTAATGCTAAAGTTAAATGGCCATAGTATAATTTGTGGATAAAATCTAATGTCATTCTGATTCAGGAGTGTATGCACAAAGTTCATAACAGGACAGATGTATCTGATAGAAATTAAGAGACTTATACTTAATTAAAACAAAACACATAATTTTTAATTTTCCTAACTTTGAACCAACAAAAAAGGTTTCATAAAAACACTAAGCCAACATTTAGAAAATTCTGCTTGCTGTTTTAAGCTTTTTGAAAACTATGTAATTATTAAAAATTTAGCTTAAAAATATTTAGTATTATCTTTTGAATTTTGCTTTTCGATATGAAGGAATGCTGAAATATACTCATTTTCATTAATGACATAAGCACAATTTCTAAATGAATTTTATATAAACAGACAAAATTGTTTACAATCATTGAATAATTTGTTTACCCATTTATGCTGAAGTGACTAAGAAAAATTAAAGATATTTTCACACGTAAAAAAGTGTAAAAAATGAAGTTTTAGAGTGATTTAGTGGAAATATAAACTATAAAACCCAGAGCTACTTAATATACTTTTGTTGAGAAACCAGACAAGATGGTTCATTCACACACAAATTTTGAGACACCTACCCTTGATATACCATTTTTCAGTCCCTGTAATTAACAGTGAATGAAATCTTTATATTTTTAGAGTTTCTATTTTAATGGAGCGGGCAGATGATAAATCGTAAGTAAAATACATAGAAACCGGACGTGGTGGCATGTGCCTGTAGCTCCAGCTATTTGGAAGGCTCAGGTGGAAGGATCACCTGAGCCCAGCAGGTTGAGGCTGTGGTGGCTTTGAGAGCGCAACTGCACCCTAGTCTGGGCAAACACAGTGAGACCCCCCAACTCAAAAATAAATAAAATAAAATAAAATACATAGACTATCAAATGAGGCCATTATAATAAAAAATATAGTAGGAGAAGCAAGTTCAAAATGACAAATTTGAGGGCATTTTATTTTAAATAGAGTTGCCAGGGAAAGTCTCAGTGATTATATTGGGGCAGAGATCTGAAAAAGGTGAGACAGTCATGTGAGTACATAAGGGAAGAACATTCCAGATATAATCTTTATACATGTAAGAGATTTTCTCAATATCAATACAATGAAATCACTAATATGATCAATAATTCTCATTTAAAATTAATTGTTCCACATATAATATTACATTAAAATATGCAACTCAATAAGACAGTTACTTGTGTTATCTGCTGTACTCCCAATGTACATATGTCTATCACATAGTGGACAATAAGTACTTGGTGAGTGGAAAAAAAAACATTGTTTTTGACAGAGTTCAAAGTTAGATATGAGGTAACTTATTTATCCCAAGAAAATAATTTTGTTAGCAATACTAGATGCCATTTTTGAGAACTACGTTAAGTTGCAAGGCACAAAAACGCCATTCAGCAGGGAAAGACTCTCCAATAAATACAAATTGTATGAGGGTATTTAGCTGAAGATTTGGTTAAGTAGTTCAGTGATTTCATCAATTCTGACCTAGGATTTTTTCTCTTTTGTCTTCTGACACATTAGGATGCCGTATCACTCTTTACCCAATGGCTTTAACATCTCAAGCATCTCATAATCACATGACAATGTGCTGAGAGATAGGAAAGTCACATGGACTTTGCACCTTACACTGTTTATTAGTGAGCAAAATCCATACCACAAGTATGGAAAACGATTTTGTCAGGAAGATAAACACATACTTCTCACTTCTTTCCACTCTGTTCAGCATAATATAGTGCAAGAAATTATGTATCTCTAATTTTCAACCTCTACTTTGAGAAGCTAATTTTTTCCAGAAGAACTAGCAGGAGTAAGACTGTTATATATGTTGCCATCAATAATTGCCAATCATTACACAGGAGTAATGCACTGTGACTTTTTAATTAATCTAGTTAAACCAGGAGCACAATTATTTCATGGGGACTGCGCTAAAAAAGGGTTTAAAAAAAAAAAAGCAAGAATATATAAAATTCATTGCATTTATAAAATATTTTTATGCTTTTATTAGTAAAAAAAAGTATTTCTGAGCTGATAAGATATTGCTGCTTCTGGAGATCAAAGTGAGGATCAGAATTGAGAGATTTTAATCACAATATTTTATTTATTTTATGTATGGATACATATATACATGTGAGTGCAAGACAGGGGTTGTTATAAATTGCATTATTGTATTAAATTATTTGCTTCTCGTTTCAAGGATGAAGACTGTGTACCTATTTATTTCATATATCTTGTAGTATCTTTGTATGAGTGGAGCACTATATTATTTTCCATGTGACTCATTTTAGTCCACACAATGCTGAAATTAAATATGCATGTTCTGAGTAGGTGCTTAAGAACACATGTGTATTTCCAGAAGCGTTCTTACTCTTTTATCTTTTCTAGAATAATATTAGGTAGGGAATGGCCTTCAGGCTGGGTTCATAAATGAGAAGTCACCTAGAACAAGAGCTAAGCCACTACTGGTAATGGCGTAAACTTGTAACACAAAATCATCAACATTGATGTGTTGGAATCATTTGTTATTGTGGAATTTACCTTACAAAATATGACTAATATGTGCTAATGATAAAATTCAGGTAAGGCTGAAACTTAGAAATTTTGTGACTTATTAAAAGTACATTGAAAATTGTTGCTATATTGAACACTTTCTGAGTCATTGCAAATAGCTTGTAAGAGTATTATATTAAATAAATATTTGAACATGTTTAACAGATACTTGATAAAATTTTGTCTCTGAATAATATCTTAACAGCATAGCACTTTTTAAAAGTTTTAAATTATACCATAATTCAATATATTTTACCTATATTGTTACTTTGCCTTTGTTATTCTGAAAATTCCCAAATGCCATTGAAATGTATATAAAACTTTAACTTCAAATTGTTACAATTCAGCAGAGTTTAAAAATTTTAAAATACTAATAACTAGATGATGTCAGTTATTGGAGAAACCTAAAGGGAACTGTAAATAGTCTGATTGAAGTCACAGTACTTAGTAGATTCCACAGATGGAAGGCTTTGGTAATATAACTATTTCAACAGGCTTACTGTAAACCATCCTGATGTATTCTGTTAAGCATTCTGGTGTTTTCTGTCTCTCATCACATCAGAAATACTTTCTTTTTTTTTTTTTTTTTTGAGTTGGAGTCTCACTCTGTCACCCAGACTGGAGTGCAGTGGCCGCTCCTGGCCACCGCAGCCTTGACTTGCTGGGCTCCAGCAATCCTTCTGCCTTAGCCTTCCAAGTAGCTGGAATTACAGGCGCGCGTTACCACGCCCGGCTTTTTTTTTATTTATTGTAGAGATGAGGTCTCGCCTGCCCAGGGGGGTCTCGAACTCCCCGGGCTCAGGCAATCCACTCACCTCAGCCTTCCAAAGCGTGGGATCACAGGCTGAGCCACCGAGAGGGATAATGGCTATTACTATCACTTTTTCAGAGTAGCAAAGAGAAATCTAAAGATAGAGAGGCTGGATCACTTATTCAAGTACAAAAGTATAATAAGTGAAAAGATCAGAATTTGAACCTATCTCTTTTAGAACCTAGGCTTTTAAAAATTATGCTATCAATTGATCTCACTCAGAAATTATCTATTGTGAAAATCAAATGTAAAATGTGAAAAAAATTGGCACTATATGACTCAGTTAAAATGAGATTAATTACATGTAATAATAATATGCACTAAATATTAATTTTTAAAATTTTATGATTTAGTTTGGAAGCATAGCAACTTGTATGCAAATTAAATATTAAATCCTAGAAAATAATAAGTTATACACCCAAAAGTTAAAAACAATTTGTAACAATAGATGTTTAGGTGATCTTGATGACTTAGGTCTTACAATAATATATTTGACCAAAGAGAAATCAAAATATTATTTATTTGTAAAATGTTTTTATACCATTTTGCTATTACTCAATCTCATGACCCATAACTTGATATTCATACATATCAAGTTATGTATATATATTATATTATATATAATCTATATTGTATGTATCAAGTTGTATATAATAAATCATAGCTCATCTTCTCATATATCTATCTCTTGACTTATTACTTGATATATTAAGTTGAATATATCAAATAATGTCAAGTGATAAATTAAGTAAGATATATATCTAGTATATAATTGCCAGTAGTATTTATAATCATTAATATTATGTATACACAAATACCCTTTGTTGTGTTACAATGTAAGTCCCATTTCAATTATTTCTGTCATGTATTGCTTACCTGATCTTGATTAATATGGCCTCCAGAATCTTGACTAAAATTGTCAGGTAGAGTCCAAAAGTGCACCCTATATTTATAATGTTCTGCATGGGTCCTTCAGGGATTTTAGATTTTAATTTAGTAAATATTATATGTAATATGTTATTATATTTGTGTGTTAGAAAATTAAAACAATACTATTAGTCATATAAGAAAATTCTCCCTTATACTTCAGAGTGCTGGTCTCCTTTATGGAAGAAATTACTTTTTAAATTAAATTGAGAGTTTATAATAACTATATTGTATATCTTAATTAAAACAACTCCTGAGGTGATTCCTTATATGTATGTATAGAGTCATTATTATTTTTTAATTTTGTGGAAAATTCCAGGATTCCAATGTATCAAATCAGAAGCCTTTTCATGGATGGTTAGGTTGATTTGGGTCTTTTTCTACATAAATAGTACTTGTCATGATCATCTTCAGTATTTATTGACAATATTTATTTGCCATATATGTCAATGTATTTTTTAAGGTATGTTTGTTAGAGGTAGAATTGCTGTATCCATTGCTGCCAGAAGTCTTGTTCTGGTTAACAATGTCTATCCCTGGACTCCACAATTTTCCTTCCATGATTCTTAAAAAGTACTAGATCCTAACATACCATGCCACTCTTATCACATCACATCCCCTAACTCTTCAAATGCAAAAAACTTTCCACCCACGCTTCCAATCTTTGAAACTCAGACAATATCCTATATCTCTAACATTTTTTTCTAAATGTAACCTTCATTATCTTGCTTGACCCCAAATTTTACTCTTCCCTTTAGTTATTTCTCTTGTAGCCTCTCAAATAGGGACAGTCTCTTATGTTATAGTCCTGATCCTACTTATTACACCTAAAGTAGAGTAGATACCCTCTTTGCTCTTCATCCCAGCTTTCAGACTTTTATTTCTCTTCCCCTTAAATACTGTGTTTGAATACCAAGTGGTCAGAATCCACCCACTCTCTCAAAAAAACTTACTGATCCCATTTTTTTTACAATCATTTATTTGAAGATAATGTAATTCATTTGTAATCACTGAGGTAATTTGAGGTAATCTCATGAGTGAAAATATACAGTATTTAGTTCTTCGTTTCAGTGGTAGTTCACTTAGTATAATGGTCTCCAACTCCATCTAAGTTGCTGCAAAGTCCATGATTTTGTTCTTCTTTATGACTGTGTAATACTCCATCATGTATATCCAGTCCATTTTTGGTGGACAGCAGGGTTCCTTCCATGCTTTTGCTATCATGACGAATGAGGCCATAAACGTGTGTGCAGATGTCTTTTTTGTAGAACAATTTATGGTCCTTTGGGTATATTACCAAGAGAGGGATTGCTGGATCATATGGAAGATCAATTTTTAGTTCTTTTATGAATCATCACACTGCTTTCCATAAAGGCTGAACTAGCTTGCACTCCCACCAACAGTGTAGTGTTCCCTTTTCTCGGCAGCCATGCTAGCATCTATTGTTTTTTGACTTATTAATTATAGTCATTCTTACTGGAGTTAGGTGGCGTATCATTGTAGTTTTGATTTGCATTTCTCTGATGATTAGTGAGGCTGAGCATTTTGGCTACTTGTATGTCACCTTTAGAGAATTGTCTGTTCATGTCATTTACCCACTTTTAATGGAGTTGTTAGGTTTTTTTCCTTTCACTTGTTTGCGTTCCTTATAGATCCTGATGTAAGGCCTTTTTCAAATGTATAATGTGCAAACATATTTTCCCATTCTGTGGGTTGTCTCTTTACTATCTTGAAGCTATTTTTACAAATTCCAACCATTACTTCTAATTTGTCTGATTCTCCACCCACAAAGATCTCGTTTAATGTGCCCATTACAGCAAAACTTCATTCTTAAAGTTTTAAATTAATTTCCTCCTATTCTGTCTTGAATACATTTTCCATACCAGTCATAATTTTTCTCATCAAAGTACTGAAGCTACTCTTATTAAAGTCACAATGTCATCAGCATTGCTAAATATAACATCAAGTTTGATATTACAGACAGTATTTGGAACATTATATTTTTAAGTTGTTGCCAAGTCAACATTCTTTCCTAGTGACTTTCCTACACCCTTGTCACTTTTCTCAGTCTTCTCCTTCACTATCCTCTTAATACTTTATTTCTTCACATCAAATTAGTGGTTCTGATACCTCTTCTCTTTATCAAAACTCACCTACTTTGTCATTTCATATGTCCTCTTATTCTAAATATCCTCTATAAGGTAACGAGTCTATATTAATAATTCAGTCTTAACCTCTCCTCTGATTTCCAGGCTTGTATACGGCTACGCAATGGACATCTCCTGTTAATGTCCAATAGGCTCCTCAGCCTTATCATGAACAGAAGTTTCCACATTCCCTGTCACTTTCTCACACTGCAGACCTGATTTTCAGTAATTGACTCCTTTATTATTATGGTTACTTATGCCAAAACACTTTGATATCCTCAATCTCTCTCTTTCTCTTATACCTCAAAAGAAGCACATTAGTATATATCTCTGGCATTATATTGAATATATATTAAATATTTAATATTAAATATTAATGATATATATATATATATAGAGAGAGAGAGAGAGAGAGAGAGAGAGAGAGAGGGAGAGAGAGAGAGAGAGATACCTCCGAATAACCATATTTTCTGATCTGGATTACTGCAATAGCCTCCTAACACACCTTACACCACATCTGCATTTACTTCCCTGCAGTTATTCTCAGGCATAGTCAGCTTATAAGCCAAATCTTAAACAAGATCATGGCACTCATCTCCTAAAATTCTTACAATGGCTTTCTACCTCAAAGTAAATGCCAAAGTCGTTACAATGATGTACAAAACTCTACATGATGTTTTTCCCTCACTTGTTGTCTCTCTATCTTCTCTCCTATCATTTTCTCATTTATTTTCTTTTCTAAAACATACTATAATTTTTTTCTAAAAAGTTTTAGGCTAGCTCTATATTCAGAGCTTTTATCCAGCCTTACCTTTAAAAATAGACTTTCATTTCAGATATCCACAGGCCACCTTCATAGTGACTACCCACTTACCTTCACACTTGCTATTCTATTTCTTGCTTTATGGTACTTATCACCATCTAATGAAGTAGGCGTTTTATCTTAAAGCTTTAATGTATTAAGACAAAGTACTAATTTGTTGATCTCTCATCCCTGAAATATAATATAATTGATATTTGGATTTTTTGTTTTTATCTGATATAATGTCTTGACTTGAAATGTATCTGGAACAAAGAAATACTTTGAAATGCTTGTTGACTTAATGAATCCGCCAGCTATTGTCAGATTGTCTTCCAAAGTTGCTGTTCAATATGCAAACTCTCACTGTATAAAAGTGTCTGTTTTCACATCACATTCACCAATATTTTGCATGATAAAACTTGTTATTTTTATTTTGGAAATTAGTAGGTGGAAACACCTGCCACATTATAAGTTTACATTGTATTTCATTAAATTATGAGATATGTAGAGCATATTTCATTCTTTTTTATGCTCTGTTCATTTACTTTGCTCATGCTACATAAACTTTTGTTCCTATCTTTATCAGTTTTTGAGAATTCTAAATATGTTTAGGAACTCGGGATTTGGCTATGAATTGTATTGTTCATATTTTTCCATTTTTATTTATTTTTGTCATGTTTGTTTATTATTTTAAAATATTATCCTGTTAAATTGGATGTATTTAAATGTATCCTTCTTGTGTTTTTTTTATGATCCTCTGAATTTTGTGACATGCTTTAAGAAGTAAAAGAGTTTCCTTTAAATGCACATCTTAACAGAGATAGAAATAAGTTACTTGAGAATACACACAAATGTATTGTGCTGAGCTAGTCAGTTAATGTCACAATAAAGGTAAAAATACTATCCAAATGCAATTAGTAAAGAAGTGACTATATTATCTTTTCATTAGAGATTTGAGAAACTCATACATGCAGGTTTAAGAAAAAATATCTATTTTGCTGCTTTTTAAATTATCTTTTTTCATTTTCTAGGATCTGAACTATTTTTCTAACAATTTGCAACATTGTTCATACGGATGCATTCACTACAACTTTTCTTGTGTGATTGTGAATTAGATAATTACAGAGAAATTGTACCATTTATGCTTGCATTGGTTGTAATATTGTAGTTGTAATATATTTGTAATAAATACATTAGTGGAAAAAATAAGTTAAATATATTATTGGAATTTAAATGTGGACAATATAGGAAATTGCTTATGTGATTTGGTACTTTGCACTCCAAGTATCTTCACTGCCTGTCTTTACTAGTGGGCATAATCTTTTCTGTTCTGCTTTCTGGCAATATGAGCACCTGTGGAAACCACTGTAGTTATGAAGGGGAAAAAATTTTAGGTGGAAGACATCTTTAAGTTCATATGTGCAATATAGATACTCATCCAAAAAGACTGGATTTGGTAAGGTAAGCATTACATTTATAGAGATAAAATAAAAGTTTAAGTAATTAAGTAATGTATGCAATTTTACAATGTTACATCATTTTTAAGTGCCATCAAAAGACTTAAATTCCTGCCTAGTTTAAAAATACTCCTTCCAGTACTCTATGTTGTTTGAGCCAAAATACATGAAAATACAGTGACCTATTCTCAGTATTTGAGTGAGTGAAAGATTCAGTCTCTTCCACTTGCATCATAACAAAATATACTTAGACCTATAGGATCACAAGAAGGCAGTCGTGCAAAAAACTGCATTTGAGCTTTCCAAATAGAATGGAAAGAAAGTACATTAGATCTGAGAGAGAATGCATTTCACATAATGAAGTAAAGGGTGAAGACCAGTGAGCCAGGAGAGGAAAAAATGAAGTGTGTGTATGGGAAAGAACAGAGGGAAGAGAAATTGTTACAAAAGAACAGAGAAGTAGATACAAACCAGATGTTGTATCAATGCTTTTGTGTTTGTTTGCTTTTTTATTTTACTTGGTGTACAGTTAGAAACACACTTGATTATTTTATTTTCTTTTAACAAAAGCTATGTAAATAGAATCTCCAAAGATGGCAGAATAGTGTGAAGCAAATAAACTGTGAAAATATTCTTAAGGTCTATATTTGAATCAACCTAACTGTAATACAGATGCTATATAATTGATAAACATCTGCCTTTCATCTTGATTATATTGTCATTTGGAGCTTAATAAATAGGCAACTGTATCATCATTAGTATGTTATTCATGCTATTGGATGATTTTTAAAATATTCCATAGATTAACAAAGAGATTTCATGGATGCTAAGCAAATAATTATATTCTGTGCAAAGTAAAACTCACTTTGTTGTTGCATTTTGAATTTTGTGCTTTAAAAATACCAGGCTTTTATTATGAAAGACATAGTACTATCACTGTGTGGCTTTGCATAAATTCTTAATTTCAGTGCTAATTTAAATGACTCCATTGTCCTACTACATTGAGACAAGGGAAATAAATGAGTCACCTTGTTTTAAAAATGTGAAGAAGTGTCATGTTTGATATTATTAGTCCCTGCATTGTGTTAGGAAAGCTGATTTTATGTGCTGGAGCAGAACCCATGGCTCATAAACTCAACAGAGGTGAGTGAGTTATGATAGTCTTGGAAATACATTAATGAAATTCTGCAAACATCAGTATGGTACATTAGTCTTCATCACATTTGGCTTTATTAAACACACAGATAGATGGGAAGCTGTCATGTATGCCAATTGTTTTGCTTTTTCAAAATGACCTAAGGAAATATAAAAGTGTTGTGTTTTTTAAAGTCATTTTAAAATCATGTGTGAAGGATAACATTTCATAGTTTGATGATTTAAAGGATGAGACAGTTTAGAATTTTGTCATCATCATGATTTACCATTCTTCAAGGACCTATAATGTTGGACACCACAAGGGGGAAAAAAACAGGACACTCCAAAGACACAGTCTCTGCCCTTAATTTATGTTTGCTTATTTTCTCTAAAGGCTGAAGAAAATATAATGTTTGCTTCAGACTACATGCTTTGAAAGTTGAAGTTTTCCATCAGATTCAATGAGGCTTATGCCATTAGGAAAGACCAGGTTGGTATAATCATTTCAAGGAAAAAATAGGCATTAAAATGAAATTTATACTAACTAATAAAAAGATTCAAATGCTGAACTCATTGAAAAAATATCTTCCCTATATATTAAATTATGTAAATATTCAGTTTCTGAAATTTTAAAATCTAGACTAAAGAAATTTATAATCAGAATAATATTTTATTTATTAATTTTTATCTGAGGGCAATATACAGCATTACATAATTAATTTAGATTTTTGGAACTGGAAACTGGCAGTCATTTTCAAAATGTTGTGCAATGTATACACTAACATTGCATGTCAAAAGAATTCTTTATACATGACATTAGATTTCTGGGACACTCCTTTAGTATTTGTGTATGAGAGGGGACTCGAAAAAACCCAGAATTTGTTTATAAAAAATTGCTTATTTACTTTTACATGTTTAAATTTCAGTCAACTTCAAAATACTATCTGTTTGTTGCAATACAACTATCGAGATACTTTTTCCACTGCTCAAAACAGTTTTTGAAATCGTCAATTTTGATGCCATTAGTGATTCTGTCGTGTTTGTTTCACCTCTTTCAATTGGCAAAACATTTCTCTTTGAGGACTTTCTTCATCTGGGGAAACAAAAAAAGGTCACTTGGAATAGGGAGGGTGGGGCACAGGTGTCATCGTTTTTGGTCAAAAACTGCTGAATACTCAGAGATATGTGGGAAGGTGGGCTCGTAAATCACTCATCACGAAATGGGCAAATATCTTGAAAATGTCTCCAAAAAAAAAAAAAAAATCATTGAAGCTAAATGCAGCAGTCTCTCACAACAATGCTTGTTGGTACACTGATGCTGATGGATTTCTAGAACACTTACCAAGTGGGGGAAGACTGTACTTCAAGTGGCCCACCCTCCGAAAAGATAAATCCAGGTTTTTAGGGTTCCCCCTCATATTATTATCAGAGTAAGCCATCTCAAATACCAAAGTCATCTTTCTTTCCAAATATAACTTCCACAATTTTCCTATATAATATTCTTTCCTGAAGCCAAATGTGTGTGTGCGTGCGATATAATATCCATCCCTTTGTCTACACTTGCTTTTCTTATACAGTATGTGGAAAGATTATGCTACACTACTGATCCATTCCAAAAGTTCCTCAGCGTAAGACTCCCTTTTGTTTCAGCTGCTGTTATTTTATTTTTGTGATTGTAAATAGTATTATTACTGTTATTGTTGACTTTTGGTATCTCTTATCCCAAATCATAATGTAATGTTGTATATTCTCTAAACAATCAATGTTATGAGCTGAGTACACACACACACAGTATGAATCGTGAGGAAAACTTTTTAAACATTTGCTGAAAGTTAAAAATTTTAAAAATTAGCATGCATCAAGAGGATTTTAAGCACAATAAAATGATTATTCCAATGTGAGATTTATAATATTAATAAATGTTACTGTATTAATTGCATAAAATGTGGAAATATTTAGAAATGTGTTGGTAAAATTTTGGTGGTATTTTGATGACTTTCAAGTTTCTGACATTTTCTTGAGAGAAGTGTAAATATTGATCTATTAGTGTGAAGAAATTAGGATGTAAATCATTATTTTTATGCATTTGAAACTTAGATTCATCTTATCAATAATCAGGTAGCTGAACATTACTATTGTTAAGGGAAATGTAAATGTCACCAACAATGAGGCAATAACCGTTAGGAATAAACCAATGACTAGACTTCTAAATACATTTATTGATTACTGAACATATAGAGACACCCTTTATTGAAATGAAATATAAGAAATGATTTATATAATACATTCTAATCAGGTTTCTACACATTCCACTAAAAACAATACATATAAATATAGATCATTAAAGTAATGTTTATCAGAAAACTAATATCCAGGTAAAAGTACAAGCTTTACTCCACATTCAAATAGTCATATATTCTAACCTGAATGTCATGAAAGACAATGATTAGGTATAGTGAATTGGTCATAATCTTCTATTATTTTCTGACCAAAGTTATTAGTAATAGTAGGAAGGAAATAAAAATCTTATGGATCAAACAATGTAGAATATTAGGGTGGGTGTTATTGGAGATATTCAAGAGAATTAAAAATAATTCCTACATTTTGGAAATGTCACATATTGTTAATTCAAATTTACTAGAATTTGACCTATACATTCTTATTTCAGTCTTCTTAGCTAAAGTAGAAACTTATGACATACATTATGCTAATAGGATATACACCTTTAAGACATTTTCTAATTTGTGAAATATGATATCACTAAATGCTGCAAATTTTCTGGCAATGATATTGGCAGAGGTGTTCAGTTGCTCAGAAGTAGTCGTGGTAACTCTCCTGTTACCCAATAACAAAGTGCCATATATGGGGACAATATATGTATATTGGTTGTTATGCTGTATAGCTTCAATATTTAATTATCTAAAATATCCTGTACCTGTTTAATATCAATAAAAAATCAGTTTTTAATTGAACAATCAAGACTGGCTTTGCTATTTAAATGTATATGTTCTAGGAAAAATAATGTGTTCTAGAATGTGTTAATTGGATTATTTATCTGACCTGGTGCAAAAGCATTACTATATAGCAGGACACTGGAATTCAAGAGTATCCAAGGTCGAATGTATTAAGTTACTGTGTTTGCTCATCTGGCTTACAATGCCTATGGACAGCAAGGTATTGGCAAACTAAGGACTACCTCAGATTGCACAGGCAATTTTAAGGATAAAATATGACACTCTGTCTTTAAATTATTGGCTCAAGACATGAAAAATGGAGATTTCCACGATGCTCTATTCTCTTAAATTCTGCCATCAGAGTGCTGAAGAATCAATATCAGCTGTGTGTGATCTAATTCAGCAAATTCCTGACGTATAAAATAGGGTAAAGCTTTCAGATTTCCAGGTATGTTCTGTAAAATTTGGGAAACTGATTAGAAATAAAGGTGACCAAGAATATTGAAGAAAATGTTGATAATGCCAAACACGTAAAAAATTAATTCACCAACAGAAACAATGTCTTCTCTTCTGTTCAGTGAGGCTTTTCCCACTTTGCTTAAAGACCATGTAATCATCATGCCTCGTAATGGTAAGAATGTTCTCTCTATATATGTATTTATTATGGTAAAAACATTTAAGATGAGATCTACCCTCTTAAACTTTTAAACACTCAATATATTATTGTTGACTAGAGGTACAATGCTGTACAACAAACCTCTGGACGTTTTACATTTTATTCTATTTTATTTTGCTTGATTGAAACTTTGCACTTATTGATTAGGAATTCCTCCTCCCTTCAGCCCCTAGTAACCACAATTCCAATCTTTGATTTTTTGAATTTGATTGTTTTAGGCACCTTATATAAGTGGAATCTTGCATTATTTATTTTTCTGTGATAGCTTATTTTACTTAGCATAATGTCTGCAAGGTTTATCTATGTTTTCACATTTTGTAGAATTTCTTTTTAAATGTTAAATGGCATTCTATTATAGATATGTACCACATTTTCTTTCTCCAGTCATTTGCCAATGAACATTTAGGTTTCTTTTCCCCCTTCTTAACTATTGTGAATAGAGCTGCAGTGAACATTGGATTGTTGATATTTATTTTTGATTCTGTTTTAATATTTTGAATAAATATCCTGAAGTGAGATTGCTGGGTCTTATGGTAGTTCTAGTTTTAATTTTTGGAGAAAGCTGCATACTGTTTTCTGTAGTGGCTATATCATTTTGCGTTCCCAGCAAAAGTGTGCAAAGATTCTAATTTCTCCACATTCTCACTAACCCTTATTGTCTTTTGTTTAGTTTGATCATAGTCATCCTGACCTAAAGAGTGTTCTCCTGATACCATGTCCTAATTACCACTCATTGCCCACAAATCCAGAGCTGCATCATGTTCAACAAGACAAACTATAAAATCAAATTTGAGTGAGACAGGTCATAAGCTAAAAGATGAAGAAAGTGGGTAAATATTTTTTTTAAATGTATTTCTGTGGTGCTAGGCAATTTTGAATTAGATGTTTCCTCAAATGTGGTTTAGTTGATTGCTCAACAAGGGTTGATAGTTACCTAACCAAATGGGTTCCACACTAAATGAACTTGAGCTGTCAGAAATACCTTGATAGAATGTAGAGGTAAGATGCCAAGTCTTTTGAAGATAGAAATGTTGGATTGGATTTATATGTCTTGCTGTGCTCAGCTACCATTTGATACATTCCTGGATGAGGTGAGAAATTAATCATTTTAACAGGCATTGAGAAATTGTTTAGGGAAGGGAGAGCAATCATTTTTTAAAATATTCTTTTGGCTGTTTTCTAAAGACCAGAGATTTAGGTAAAATGCTGCCAGTGAAACATGCTGCTTAATTTCAATGTGAGTGATAAAATGCTGGTGGGGCAGAATTCTAGTACCAGTACTAAACTCCAAAGGTAACCTTTGTTGCTAGGTCTTGTCTATAAGCAGAATGGAATAATCTGCAGGACTAGATAGTAGCAACTAATAATTATGGTTTCCTGCAACAAATATAATTAGGTATAAATTACATAATTTTACAATTAAAATTGCAGAATTTAAAAAGAAAACAGCCTATAGGCCTGGTTTACAGTGTCCTGAGTTAAGGCATCACAATCTCTACCCCTGACTAAACTTCTATTCTAAACCCGTTCAGATTATTTATGGTTCACAGAGTGCCCTGGAATAAGACCTACACTACAACATTACAAGCACCTGTAATAAATCACCATTCTAGATTCTCCTGAAAGATCCGTTACCTGTCTATTAATCAGACAACTCTGTATTGGTAAAGTAAGTTATTGCCAATTTATCATATATGATTGTATGTCTTTTCTGTGCTATATTTATTAGTAGGACTTGGAATGGCATTGTAGTAGCTTACAGGTTTCAGGATATCAGTATGGTTTCCCATGTTCATCTTAGTAGGGCTTAATTGAGTGAGAGTACACATAATGTGTTTATTTTCTTGAGTGAAGAGTTGGAGTAAATCTATTTCAGAAATTGGAAATATTACCACATTGAATTCCTGTCTCAAGGAGTCAAATCTACTAAGGAAGAGATGAGTGAAACAAACTAGGGCTTCACTTCTTTTTCAAATTTGAAGCCCCAAAGCACTATGGTATCTCCAGAGTGATTCTGAAGATTACTGTCACCAAAAAATACTTGGAAAATGCAAAATTTTTTATTTTTATCATATGCCATTTAACAATACTGTTTTCCTTGTGAAGAAAATAGTAGGATTTAGAGAAGAGAGAATAAAAAAAAATAATTTAAGGCTTGATTGAATGGTGATATCAATTGTTGCTGCTATTTTATGTGTCCCGTCTTTACTGGGGCAATTCAACCTTCCCCTTGTGTATATAGCCACCGATAAAAGGAAACAAACAAAAAAGACAAATTAAATTTAACACAGCTTAATCGAGCAATGAATGATTTGCGAATTGGACAACCTCCTGAACAGAGTAGGTTCAGAGAGATTCCAGTGCAGACATGTGGTAGAAGACTTAAAGGCAGAAAAAAGGAAAGTGAAAGTGGAAGCAGGGCATGGTGGCTCATGCTTTTAATATCAGCACTTTGGGAGACCGAGGCAGAAGAATTGTTTAAGGCTGGGAGTTTGAGACCAGACTAGGCAACCTAGTGAGACTTCATCTCTATGAAAATAAATAAATAAAATAAAAAGAGAAAAAGAAAAATGTCTTAACAGAAACAAAAGTAAGGTACAGAAACAGCCAGATTAATAAAAATAATGACCTGTGAGATCATGTAATGATTACTGTTTATAGCATAGACTTAGAAATTAATTAACAGCTCAATGTTTACCTTGTTTGAACCCCATTTAAATAGTTGGCCAACTTTGATTGGCCGAAACTCAGTAATTGGCAAAAGACTAGATTACTGTCTGTTTATATATCCGGCTAGGTTACAGTTCACTATGTGCAAGAAACCTTTAAGTACAACCCAAAATATGCAAGGAGGCAGCTTTGCGTTAAACATAATTTAACATTAGTCATCTCTCAAAACTTTTTTTCCTCATCCTAAGGAGTAGAGTATACCAGAAACATTTTAGCTTTCCAAGGAAAAATTTTGCCTTTCAAAGATGAAAAGTCACATTAATAGTTGTGCCTTACTGTTATATTAATGTCTAAGCTTATACTAAAAACCTTGATCATTATATGATCCCACAGAGCATGATTTCCATCCACTATTATGATAACATTCCCTTAGTCCTTGGAAAGGAAAGTAGTAGGTATACTGGCAGTGCTAGAAAGATACATGTAACACAGGGAAATTGATTCATCTCATCAAAATAAAGCCATCAATCATCTTATTTAAATTTTCTGGATATTCTGTCCTGGGAAATACCTGTGTATTCCACACAGGTTTAAAGAAATTGGCTTTAAATTGTAACCAATATCACTGCTAAAAGAAACAATGTCTGTGTGGTTTCCTTTAATGCTCATAGATCTAAATAAAGGATTAGGGTCTGTGAGTGAGACCAAAAGTGACTCACAGCTGCTTTTTTCCTTGTCAGAGAGGAAAATCTCACAATAGTCAGGGAACATGGAGAGTGTATAAAGTTTAGCAAATTTTACAAGTTGTATGAGAGACCACATGACAGACAAGAACCCACGGACTTTGACTGAGTGCACAGCAGTAATATAACAATGGCTAAAGTGAGGGTGGGAAACTGGGAGTCATCCTCCTACCTGGAAAATGAGAGGTTTTCCCAAGTGCACTATAGCTACTTTATGAAGTCTGGGGATTGGGCAAGATTTAAGAGAGGGCACTCTGGAGGTTCAGAATCTTGAAATGGGACTGAAAAACATAACAGAATGTCCCAAAATTGCCACATAGTCTATGAAGCAAGGAGATACTTTCCAAAATTTGCAAAGTCTGCATTTCTGCTATGAAACATAGATGGCAATTCAGAATTTCACCAGTACTTAGACTCCAAGCCCTGGTAAAGTAAAAGTCATATTTTCATCCTCAAAATATTTAACACCAGCTATAAATAAAACTGTAATAAAACCCACGCCTACTTCACCTACAGATTAGACTGATTCCACCCTCTGACACTAGTGAAAGGACAGAAGAAAACTTTTATTCTTCACAGAGGGCTAGTTCCTAAATATGTAACAGAGATATATACACTTAATGTTAACAGAACCCTCTGTAGGGATAGGAGGGCTCTATCTAAGTTAAACATAACTAGCTCAGTTTTACTTTAGGGAACTGAAGGAGCAAAATATATCAGCAAAATGTTAGGACATCACATAAAATGAACTAGAATGAAAATTGCATTTACTTCTTTTGCCCTCTCTACTCTAACTCAAGGACCAGGATAGTGCTTTATGGCCTCTGTTTGGAACTCATAACGAATGTTCTTCAAATAATTTTTTATTCACCTTTCCCCCAATGCACGGTTCCCCTCGAAAATTTGAGAAAATATTAGAGTGAGAAACATTCACTTTATATATTTGTGTCCATTTTACTAATCATTGCCCTGAATTCCAGTGTATCAACACTTTCATTGTCTCTCTTCTTCTTATGCACATTGTGGTAATAATACATACTTTGCTCTGACATTAACATGCTATTTCCTATCTCTTGCCATTCTGAGATCCTGTGAAACCACTGATATTAGAAAACCCATTTTCTTCTAACGATATCCTGTTTACACTGGTCTACAAAAAGAAACACACAAACAACAACAACTTTATCAAAAAACTAGCCGTTGCAAATCTTTCCGGAGTATGGAGCATCTTCTCATTTCTTATTGCCTTAGAAAATGAAAGCTTTCTAGCCTCTCTTAGAAATATAATTTCATGTTGAGTTCTCTAAGGAAGGACAAATACAAATTAAAAATAAGAGGCTTAATTCTCAAAGAAGATACTTTCCTCTGCTCCTTTTTCTTTGAGCATTCACTTTAGAAAACTTGTAATTATGAGTATTTTCTCCTACTTTGAAATGTATATATCTCCTTTTTAAAAGTAAATTGGTATTTCAGCTTTTATAATCAAGAAATGCCTTTTTCAAAAACCTAGGAGCCATCTCTTTGAAATGTAAACATCAAGAAAGATAGCATTCCCATGTCTCAGTTTCTATAGGAGAGTAGGAATCTAACTTTTGGTGGACTCCTAGCTTCAAGTTGCAAAAACAGCTTCCAGTTATAGAGTGATAGGATGTTTATTTTTTTCCTTTGAATAAAGTCACTTAGCATAAACAGAGAATCACCCCAATTACCAGGTCAAGTTAGAATTGGTTGTATGAGACAAACAGTGCCGTCAAGCCCTCTTACTTGCAGACTATTTATTGTTTATTTTGATAACATGTATTCATTGGGTTGTATCTGCTTGGTTTAACAAAAGCATTAGTTTTGTGGATTTTTTTTTTCTTCTGCCTTTGCAATTGCTTAATAGAATGTCTGTGATACACATCACATTCTGGCTGAATGCTTATTTAAGAATATATTTTTATTTCTCTACCACCTTTGTGGGAAGGCTATGGGCTGAAAGAGTATTTTTTTTTTAATTATATTTCCCCAAAGGTGCTCAGAATATATTTAATAAATACATTCTAACCATCTGTATCGCCATGAGTCTTCCCATTTCTTTTTTAGCAGTCTAACAAGAAAGTTCTAACATCTCCATTCAATTTATTTTAAGTCATTGCTAATCTCGGGATTTAAGATACTATATTAACAAATAGCTTGAGCTCCAGGTACCCTTGCCAAATATCGAATCATGTGTAATGATTAAATGTCTCCATATCAATGGATTCTCCCTACCCAGCTTTGTATTCTGTACTTTCTTCTTTGCACACTGCATTGAGATCCACCCTCACACGTGGCATCTTTTTTCCTAGAGTAAAAATTGATCTGTATTGAAATCTCATCAGCAAATAGGATTCTTTGCCCTAATGCAAGCTTGTACTTCTCAAAACGGATGATATAGAAACTTGACGTCCCCGCTTATAGTTGGATAAAAGGCATTTGGGGTTAAATATTGAAGGAAATACACATTAACTTGTGAAAGACCTACTTCAATTGAGTGCATTATATAGTCTTGGTTAGTGGAAAACGATTGCTTCCGCTTTCTAAAAATCTCAGTAGGATCAAAGGGACCAAGTTTTCCAAGTGTAAAAGCCTCTATTTTTCCTCCTCAGGTCTCAGATGCTGTCTTTTTTCTTATCAGTTCTTTAGTATATGATAGACTACTACTCAGTAATGCACATTTAGTATTTTCTTTGAAGTTTTACTGAGATCTAGAAGCACATTTATTTTTCAAGTTGCTATGGAGGGCTTCTGGTTTAAATCACTCATTGGGTTGGCAATAACTTCCCTTACGCTATTATATTATTTTTGCAACATATCCAATAACATCAAAATTTCAATTTCACACCACAAGAATTATGTTTATTGTTGTTCCATATTGATGAAAGAGTACTCCAGGCTCAGTGGCTCAGCCTGTAATCCCGTGCTTTGGGAGGCTGAGATGAGCGGATTGCCTGAGCCCGCGGGTTCGAGACCCGCCTGGGCAACTTGGCGAGACCTCATCTCTACAATAAATCAAAAAATTAGCCGTACGTGGTAGCGCGTGCCTGTAGTTCCAGCCACTTGGAAGGCTGAGGCGGAAAGATCGCCGGAGCCCAGCAAGTCGAGGCTGTGGTGGCCGGGAGCGGCCACTGCACTCCAGTCTGGGCAACAGAGTGAGACTCCAACAAAAAAAAAAAAAAAGAAAGAAAAAAAGTACATTAATTACCCAATACTTCACTTCTATGTGTACTTCATCTCAATTAATAATAGAAATAATCTTGAGTAATTGTGATGTGACAATTGCCAAAAGTTACTATCATCTCAAATATCATATCAATGGGTTCATGGTTGCATTAAGTCAGGTGAGTAATCCAATGATAAATTCTCATTCTTAAGACTTGCTTTCTGACAAAAATACATGTTAATAATTCTCTGAGCCTGAGTTTCTAAAACAAAAGTTCTTACACATAAACTAATTGTCAGTTCTTTATTAGAATCTTAAAATCCTAGGGCAGTGAGAGCAAAGCATTAGGAAAGTGATACAGGAAAAAAATAAGAAAAAATGTATAATGCAGAATTACACTCTTAGCTACTGCTTTATGATTAGACATAAAAAATCACAGCATGTAGAGAAAATGATAAAAAACAAATACATAAGAAAACAGACAAAAGCATAAGTTGTTACTTAAAGAAATAATAGTCATGTTGGCATATCAGTAGCAGTAGCTAGTAGTAATCTATGTAATTATTAGTAATTAAACAACAAAAATATACCATTAACACTAAAAAATTTGGCAAAAATATAGGAGTGTGAAAATGCAAGACATTGGAGAAGATGTGAAGCATATATTTCTTAGTGAACTAAGGATAGAAGAAAATGTCCTTAAAGTGAACATTTTACTAACACACCCACATCAAACAATTTAAGTGCTGGAGAAATTCTACCTTCATTTTCTAAGATGGAGATAACACAGAATAGCTATATTGTCTCTTCTTCACATGGCTCTAAAGTACAGCAAGCTCTATAAGACAATAGAAAAGACAGGGATGTGGATAAAAATAAAGGCAATAAAATTATCTCTAGCCATAGATAATATGAAAAAAAGTTTTCATTTCATTTTAATCTAAGGCAATTATAAATAATGTCAGCAAGATTCTGAGCATAAAATTGATTCATAAAAATAGCATATTTGTTTTGTTTTCAAGATCAGTAATCAACCAAAAAGCTAGTAATATATAGCACAATTTAAGCTGTCAATAATAGCTATAAATTACACAATGATATATTTAATTTTCATTAGTGTCAAGATAATGTTAAATCTTTTCTAAGGGTCATAAATGAAGGTCAGAATTAATAGAGGTATAAAGCATATTGTTGAATGGTGAAACTAATATGATGAAGACATTGGTTAATTTCAATATGATATATAAAATTATTTAATATATGTTAATTTGTAACTAAGTTATTTTAAAAGTAGAGCAAAGAGGAGAACTTTTAAAAATTTGGACACATTAATTTTTGTTAACATTTACTAACTACACATGCAATTACTGTTACCTAAGAGTTGCAAATAATGGCAGAAATATAACAGATGCATCTTTCATATGTCTATTTCCTTACATGTTTTATTCTTTCAGATAATCTGCTTGAAATTTTGAATAAATAAGAAGCAATCTAATGTACATCATTGAAAAAGACAGACTGGATAGCCAATAACCAATTCTGAGGCCTTGAATGCATCAACTTCTTCAGGGTGTTAAGTGTAGCACAGACTTCAGTGTCACAATAGCTCCAACACTGGGTTATGGAAAAAATAAGGAGAAAACGTGTTGAGGAGGCTTCACAATGGGGGTTCACCAGGGTGCACTCGCTAAACAGTGGCAATTATTACTTTGGCCAGCAAAGTCTCTATTCTTTTTTTTTTTTTGAGTTGGAGTCTCACTCCGTCACCCAGGCTGGAGTGCAATGGCACACTCACAGCCATCTCAGCGACGACCTGCTGGGTTCCAGCAGTCCTTCTGCCTCAGCCTTCCAAGTAGCCAGAACTACAGGCGTGCACTACCACGCCTGGCTAATTTTTGGTTTATTTTAGAGACAGGTCTCACCAAGTTGTCCGGGCTGGGCCCCAACCCACAGGCTCAGACAATCCACTCGCCTTGACCTCCCAAAGTGATGGGATTATAGGCTGAGCCACCACGCCTGGCCTTTTTTTTTTTTTTCCAAGATGTTGGGTACAAGTCAGAATTGGGTACATAAGTGATTTATGTACAGGTGACCTGACTTTGGGTTCCCATTTGACCTCACTTTGCCTGGTTTGGGATCATGCATCCTTACTGATGCTGTGTTTCCTGCCACCTCCCCATCCCCAGCAGTGTCCTGCTACTACCAATCTCTTTCTTGTGGTATTATGATAGATGTTGAGGGTTCACTTATGAGTGAGAACATATGGAACATATGGTATTCAGTTCTTTGTTTCTGTGATAGATCACTGAATATGACAGACTCTAAATCCATCCAAGTAGTTACAAAGTCCATAATTTTGTCTTTCTTTATGACTGCATAATATTCCATTGTGTATATGTACTACATTTTAAAAAATACATTGTGTATATGTAGCCACTTTCAATGGACAACACGTTTGGTTCCATGTTTTTGCTATTGGGAATTGTGTTGCAATAAACATGCATGCACAGATATCTTTTTTGTAGAATGATTTGAATTCCAGAAGGTCAATTTCCAGCTATTTGAGAAATTGTCACACTGTTTTCATAGAGGTTGTACTAGTTTGCACTTCCACCAACAGTGCAGAATCCACAAATGACAACAAATATGAAGTCAGATATTGATTTATATCTATCAATCAATCAATCTATCTACTTACCTACTCATCTATTTATTTCAGGATAAATATGAAGGAAACAAATATAAGTAGGACAAGTTGGCTCATTCCAAGCAATAGAATAAAATGGTATATTTACAGCATCTGCAAAAGTAGACTTCAGGTTTACTTGGCTTAAATGCAAGCAAAAAAGTAAACCATAAATGGTGAATAAGAAAAGAATTTTTAAGAAAAGATTTCTAAAGCATAAAACATCATATAAAGTACTGACATATAGGATTATATACATATATATATATATATATAATACCACACACAAAGCTTATTTAAAGTTATATACAAACTCAAAACCTACAGAAAGCTAAAAATTTAATTTTCAAAAAATAGTTTTTGCAAATAATTAAGAAATAAAACAAGAAGCACAATGAAAAAGTAGAGAAAGGATATAAATAAATAATTAATGGAGGAAAACTCAAATAAATTCAATATATATACATGAATCACAACTAATTAGCAAATGAAAATAAAAATGTGCCACGATATTATATCCATATGATCTTCAAAGGCAAAAGTAGAATAATACTTTTTGTAGAAATAGTGAACTCTGCACTGCTGATAGAAAATTGGCTGATGAAGTAATAATGGCGAGTAAGTTGGCATCCTCAGTCATAATACATCCTGTGATTCAGCAATCCCTTTTCTACATATATAACTCAGAAAAATTCTCACACAGTTCAATAAGATAAAAGGTGACAGTTCATTTCAGCATTCTGGCGGCAATGAGATTTACAGGGTGTTGAATCATTTATTTCTGAGGAAAGAGGTAAGTAGTGGATACAACCTATAAATACAATAAAGTCAGAAGAAATAACTAGTATGTATATAGAGATAAGCATATAGATATATATCTATAATATATAGAAATTTAAATATATATTTAGGATACATATTCTACATACAAAAACAGACAAAAAGAAATATGTTTTCTATTTCTAAATCATTATGCATTTAAAAATACACACTTCACATAAATATATAAAATCAAAAATATATACTCAACAAGTTAGAGTGACTGTGAGGTGATAGGAATGACAGTGAGAAAAAGACAGAAAAATAGAATGTATGAATGAAGTAATAATTAAAGAAATAAAAGAAAATACAATGAATGTAGAATGTGATGCGCACCATAACTGAAAAGTATATTTGACCCAATTCTCACCTATAAGGGAAGAAAAAAAAATTAGACTAGGTCACAAAGGTTAGTATAACTAGCTAATAAATAGAAAATGAAGTCATGACTCTAGCATACAATTGTTAATGTCATGTACATTTTCTGTTTTGTTTGGGATACAGAAACAGTCACACATATCACAGTGTTTGGCTAATATTGGGACTGAATCCGGTGGAATTTTCTATTCCCGAGTCTGACCTTTCAAAATGTGATAATCCTGATCTTTTTGTTTTGTTTTGCTTTGTTTTGTTTAAGTTGGCGTCTCACTCTGTCGCCCAGACTGGAATGGAGTGGCCGCTCCCGGCCACTCCAGCCTCGACCTGCTGGGCTCCCGCGATCCTTCCGCCTCAGCCTTCCGAGTAGCCAGAATTACAGGCGCGTGCTACCACGCCTGGCTATTTTTTTTTTATTTATTGTAGAGATGAGGTCTCGCCTGCCCAGGCGGGTCTCCAACCTGCGGGCTCAGGCAATCCACTCACCTCAGCCTCCCCAAGCGAGGGATTACAGGCTGAGCCACCGAGCCCGGCAATTCTGATCTTTTTAGATTTGAGGATTCACCCTCAAATAGCTTATCCAGGACTTAAACAAATAAAAAATAAGTAGAAAGCCAAAATACAAACAACTAACCTTCTCTAATGTGCTTCATTTAGATTATTTAAATTGTCAATTAAAAAGGATAGTTGTTACTAGCTCATCTAATTCTTAAAAATATCCTTTAATTAAATTTTATTTTAAATAGTAAGTTGTAAAATAGATGAACTTATTAAACGATTTTGTTGTAGAAATCACACTCCAATACAATTTTCTTTGTCACTAATATTTAACTAAAATCAATGCACATAACACAATCCTAGTTTTATTGATAAGCTTCTCAGAGGCAGAGCCTTATGGGTCTGATATCTTCCATTCTAGGAAAAGATCAAAAGACTTTAAAAATTGCCAATGTTAATTTCCTCAACGAGCTCTCAGTTGAGAAAAACTGCATTATTTTAAAGATTTAGAGGTCCAAATAAATATAACATTGCAATGGATCTGTGCATGTCTTATTGTACAAGGGGAGACACCCCCCAAAAAAACAGAATTATGTTTTGGAGGGCAGGCCCCTTATAGTAGACTCGGAAATTGTCTTTCTGGATCAAATGGTTAACCAAAGTTTTTATCTGGAACTTTTGAGAACGTTGTATCACAATTTAAGGAAGAAACATCCCCCAAGTAGGGGCAAACAGGTGACTGGTTCTTCCACCATGACAATACCCCTGCCCATTCTGTGCTGAGTATCCAGCAGTTTTTGACCAAAAACAGCATGTTCCCCATGCCCTACCCTCCCTATTCACCTGATCTCCTCCTGAGCAGTTTTTTTGTTGTTGTTGTTTGTTTCTCTGAATGAAAAAAAAAAAAGTCCTCAAAGGGAAACGTTTTGTCAATGTTGATGATGTGGGGAAAACAAAAACAAAAACAAAACACCTGCCGGGCGCAGTGGCTCACGCCTATAATTATAATCTCAGCATTTTGGGACGTCGAAGTGAGAGGATTGCCTGAGCTCACGGGTTCGAGACCAGCCTGGGCAAATGGCGAGTACTCATCTCTATAATAATAATAATAATAATAATAATAATAATAATAATAATTAGCCGGGTGTGATGGTGCATGCCTGTAGCTCTCCATCTATTTGGAAGGCTGAGGCGGAAGGCTGTGGTGACCAGAAGCGGCCACTGCACTCCAGTCTGGGCGACAGAGTGAGACTCCAACTTAAAACACAACAAAACAAAAAACACCAGAAACACTATAAGGCATCAAAACTGGTGAGTTCAAAAACTGTTGTGAGCAGTGGAAAAAAGTGTTTTAATAGGTATATTGCATCAAACGGAAAGTACTTTGAAGGTGACTTAAGTTCAATCATGTAAGAATAAACACACCATTTTTAAAATAAATTTGGGGAGCCCTCCTTGTATATATCTGTGTCTTAAAATTTTGAGTAATTCTGTTTATAAATTAAATATTTTATTTATACACATGTCTTTCTGAGCTGTTGTGGTGGAGGCAGGTCATTAAATATGAATCAAAGTAGTTTGGTGAGAAAATAAGTTATTTGGGAAATTGGGAAGAAATTGGGAAGAATAGAGTAATGAACTGGAAACAAAATAACTTGCGTTCTAAGACAGATCTTTTGCCAGAAATAGGGGTTGTATGAAATTAGGTACATTCTCTTCCCATCTTATTTTCTATTTTTCTTTTTTTTGAGTCGGAGTCTCACTCCGTCGCCCAGACTGGAGTGCAGTGGCCGCTCCCGGCCACCGCAGTCTCGACCCTCTGGGCCCCAGTGATCCTTCCGCCTCAGCCTTCCGAGTAGCTGGAACTACAGGCGCGCGCTACCACGCCCAGCTAATTTTTTCATTTATTGTAGAGATGAGGTCTCACCAAGTTGCCCAGGCGGGTCTCGAACCCACGGGCTCAGGCAATCCACTCACCTCAGCCTCCCAAGGCGGGGGATTCTGAAAAAAAAAAAAAATTGGAGAGAGAACTAAAAACACACTTAGACACATTCCTGGGGTTATTCAATATCCTCCATTAAGCCAACAACGTCTTTTTGAATGGTTACTATGTGTCAAATGTTCTATATGGTGGAGAAGCAGTGACACAGTGAGGAATCGAGACTTGAAGGTTTATACAAGGGAATGGTTATAATGCTGGTTCATAAAATTTAAACTACAAATGAAGAAAGAAAAAGCATCAGAGGCATAAGGAATAAATGGATTTGAAAATGTAACAGCAACAAAGGTTGGTAGGTCTGGGAAGGGTCAAAAAAGTATGAAGAAGGAGAACTCGAAGGTTTAAGCTAGAATGCTAATAGAATAGAGAGTGAAATATTTGAAAGTAAGTTAATACTGTTATTGGGAAGAGCAAGTTACAGTTTTCTCTTTATTTCAGAGCTGCAGCTGCTGCACTGACTACATCAGTTACTATTATTTTTTTCCCTCATGAACAGAAAATTTCTACCAGAAGCAACTGAGTTTTATCTTTTCAGGATAAAATCTAGAATTCTCAACTGTGTGTATATGCATGAAATAATCCCTGTGGCTAGTAGAGTTGGAAATATGCTTTCCTTGGCTGATAGGATACTCTGGAGACTATTAGCTTTTGAGATGGAGAACCATACAGATAGAACTTGAAGATTCAGAAGAGGAAAAGTGGAATTATCTTGGGAAAATCAATTGCCAGATCTAGCATTGATGCAGTTTAAAAAAAAAAAAAAAGAGCAGTGTGACTTTTATGCTATTGTTGCTCATCTAGAGTTTTCATTTCTAAAGATTATTTCATCTTTTCAGTATTTGAGATCGTCAAAAACCATAACCAAATACTTGAATTTGCTATTCATATTGTGGCAATTCAACATTTATTCATTGAATATTTTCATTTAGTGTCAAAAATTCATTGTCAAATGGTGAATTATTCTATTTTTTAATTTTATATTTTTCTTTTTTTTAATTATCTCACACACACACACACACACACACACACACACACACACACTGAGCTCTAGAGAATGTTTCCTTCTAGGTCACAGAGAACAAACTGGGACATATTTTAAGAGCCTAAGTCTAATTATCTAAAACATCCTAACTGCAATAATTATCTTTCAAAAATCTTCATTACTAATTAAGGCTAATAGCTGGTAGAAAATTAAGATATAATCTCAGAATTTTAAACATACCTCAAGAATTAAATATAAAAGCCAAATAAATAGAATAGAAAGTTGACAGCTCCATAGTTCAGTTCAAACACTGGTCTTTTTTAGTACTTACTAGATGTCTTTGGTACCATGACTCTTTTTGGAGACAGAAGATTATGTTAGAAATGATTTCTGTACTCAGACTAAGATACTGTTTCCTACAGAGTATTATGATGCCAAATAGGGAGAAGCCCTTTTTTTTCACTTAGGTTTAGATGCAAGTGTCTCTGGTCTATTTGCCAAAATTGTTTTAAAATCTTTTTGTATTGTCTAAGAAAAAAAAGTAACTTCCTACCAATTGTTCATTCCAATAACAAAAGTTCACCCTATTTCACCTTAACATAACTAAAATATTTTGTCAAGTAGTAATTTTGAATCTTCCATCATATTAAAAATTTGTATATGCATTTATGAAATCGATACTGAATAGAATTTTGATAACACAGGAAAGATACTATAATACTTTAAAATAAAAAACAGCATAAAATTACTTCCAGTTTGATTTACACACATTAAATTGACATAAAAAGTAAAACACTTATTTGTCTATTCATTGTAATTCCTTTAATTCATTCAACAATTATTTACTAACCACACCTGATAAAGCAGGAATTTTTCTAAGCTTTTGAAATAGAATAGTGAGAAACAGGTAGTTATATAATTTATCTTCTGATATTTTAGATTTGAGTACAGTGAGAGAAAACAGTGTAAAGAAATTTAGAAGTCGGGCTCGGTAGCTCAGCCTGTAATCCCGCACTTTGGGAGGCTGAGGTGAGTGAATTGCCTGAGCCTGAAGTTCGAGACCCGCCTGGGCAACTTGGCGAGACCTCATCTCTACAACAATTCAAAAATTTAGCCGGGCATGGTAGCGCGTGCCTGTAGTTCCAGCTACTCGGAAGGCTGAGGCGGAAGGATCACTGGAGCCCAGCAGGTCGGTTGAGGCTGTGGTGGCCGGGAGCGACCACTGCACTCCAGTCTCCCAGTCTGGGCGACAGAGTGAGACTCCAACTCAAAAAAAAAAAAAAAAAAAAAAGAAATTTAGAAATACATAATAAATTAGGTGGTAAGTTGTGGACATATCAATAGTTATACAAAAGAAGTTCACATCCTACCCCCCTGAACCTATAGACTTGTTCAATGTTATCTTACATGGCAAAATGTACTTTAGAAATGCTTTCAAGTACCTTGAGATAGGGAATTATTTTTAAGAACTCAGGTAGGCCGAATCTAACCATAAGGGTCTTTAAAAGCGGAAAAACTTTTCATGTTGAGGTCAGAATGACAATGGGAGAAGTGTCAGAGGGATTCTAGTTGAGAACTCAGCCCAAATTAGCTGACTTTGGAAATGGAGGAAGGAAGCCATGAGTCAAAGAATGTTACACTGTGTAAGAAACTGAGAATAGCTCTTTAGTTATAGCTAGCAAGAAACTGTAGACCTGGTTCCTACAACCACAATTAGCTGAATTCTGTCAACAAGTCAAATGATCAAGAAAGCAGATTATATCTAAAGCCTTAAAAACAAACAAACAGCCCAGTCAATACCATGATCTTAGGTGAATTTCTTTTTCTTTTTTTCTTTTATGATAGAGATGTGGGAGGATTAATTACATAAGTAAGCTGTATGCAAGTGAAATTTGGGCTTCTAACTGGTCCTTATTCCCCCTGGTATAGGACCAGGTACCATTTGTGTTGTTATGTGTCCCCTATCCTCCTCCCTCCCTTCCTCCCTTGGCAGTGTCTAGCAACTGCCGAATCCCCCCCTTGTGCTAATATGATTAATGTTCAGGGCCCATATGTGTGTGAGGACATGCAGTATTCAGTTCTTTGTTTCTGTGATAGTTCATTTAGTATGATGGTCCCCAATTCCTTCCAAATTGCTTCAAAGTCCATGATTTTGTTCTTCCTTATGACTGTGTAATAGTTCATCATGTATATGTACATTTTCTTTATCAGTCCACTTTCAATGGGCAGTAGGATTGGTTTCATATTTTTGCTACTGTGAATAGTGTGGCAACAAAAATGCATGTTCAGGTGTCTTTTTTGTAGAACAATTTATGTTCCTCTGAATATATTCCCACAAGGCGAATTGCTGGATGGTATAGAAGGTCAATCTTTAGTTCTTTTAGGAATCACCACACTGCTATCCATGGAGGTTGAACTAGCTTGCATTCCCAACGACAGTGTAGAAGCGTTCCTTTTTCTCCACAACTGCACCAGCATCTGTTGTTTTTTGACTTATTAATGATGGCCATCCTTGCCAGAGTTAGGTAGTGTCTCATTGTAACTTTGATTTGCATTTCTCTTATAATTAGTGAGGCTAAGCATTTTTTTATGTGTCTGTTGGCTGCTTGTAGGTCTTCTTTTGAAAAGTGTCTGTTAACGTCCTTGGCCCACTCTTTAATGGAGTTGGGGTTTTTTTGTTTTTGTTTTTCCCCCTTTCACTTCATTTGAGTTCCTGGTAGATCCCGGATGTTAGACCTTTGTCAGATGCATAATTTGCAAATATTTTTTCTCATTCTGTGAGGTAGCTCTTTGCTCTATTGATGGTTTCTTTTGCTGTGCAAAAGCTTCTCAGTTTGATGAGGTCCCACTTGTCTATCTTAGCTTTTTTGGCATTTACTTTGGGGGGCTTGGTCAATAATTTGTTGTCTAATTCAATGTACATAAGGGTATTTCCTATGTTTTCTTCTAGGATTCTTATAGTTTAAGATGTGATGCTGGATTTCTGACCCATAGAATTAAAACATAAAAATTTGAGTTTTATGCTTGGAAGATTTTGGTCATTTATTTTGGCAGTAGTAGAAAAACAATGCATACTAGAAAAGGCAAATGAAGCAAGATATAGGATCAAAATGTTATGTTGGGGTCAGACCACAATTTTCAATTGGTCACTAAAAGCACTCCTTATTGAAAAAGTTGACCTTTTAAATTTTTTTCTTTTTTGCTGTATTCCTGTCAGGGCAGTAGCCCTGTTATAACCTTTGATGAATTATCTTAAAATATAAGGACAGTATGCTCTATTAGTATCTAGAGGAAAAGTATCCCAGTCAGGGAGAATGCCAAATTCAAAAATTCCAAGCAGAAGTGCTTGGTGTGTTCAACAAACAGAAAACAGATCCACATGGTGCAGCAGAAAAGAAGAGAAATCACTAATGAAAGTCAACTATCAGAACATGATAATTCAAATTCTTTAGGTAAAAGTAGATTATTTTTCTTTTGACTGAAATTGAAAGATAATAGAGAATATATGATATATAGTGCTGAGAAAATAACCTACAGAGGGGAAAATTGAACATAGATAAAAACTGAAAATGCATTTCAAAACTCTTTTTTTTTTTTTTGAGTTGGAGTCTCACTCTGTCACCCAGACTGGAGTGCAGGGGCACGCTCCCAGGCACCACAACCTCGACCTGCTAGGCTCCGGCGATCCTTCCTCCTCAGCCTCCCAAGTAGCAGGAACTACAGGTGCACACTACCAGGCCCAGCTAATTTTTTTTTATTGTAGAGATGAGGTCTTGCCAAGTTGCCCGGGCAGGTCTCAAACCCGCGGGCTCAGGCAATCCACTCGCCTTGGCCTCCCAAAGTGCTGGGATTGCAGACCAAGCCACCAAGCCTGGCCTCAAAACTCTTAAGTGAAGAATAATTATGGCTTATAACAGTAGTGTAGATACTAATAAGTGATAGTGATTAAAACCTGCTTTTTAAAGATAAATCCAGGAAAGAAGGTCTTGCTATGAACAAAGCACTGTTGTTTGTTTTATTTTAGCTTAAGTAACTGGTTCAATGTTAGGTATGTTAAGTTTTAGATTGCATTCGATATTCAAGTCCAGTCAAAAAAGTTAAGTTGGAATGGTATGTGAGTTAAAGTAAAATATAAATGTAACATAGAAATAAAGTTAAGTAAACCTTGAATATAAATTCAATGTGCTACTCTGGATTTCAGGCACGTATTTGTGAGTCATCAGTTTAAATATGGTATTGAAAAACCTGGGATGAATGAAGGAGCTTTGGGAATGAATAGACATGAAAAGATGTTTGATTGGCCCTGATACAATATTTAAAAGTTGATAAGTCAAGAAACAGGCAAATTACTATAGAGTAATGACTAGTAATGAAGGGCTGTGCAGGAAATCAACAGAACTAGAAGGACAGATCATTTCCAATGCCACACATGGGCCAGCACAGAGAATTAGCCTTTGGATTTGTCAATGTGGCTGTTGTCACTGACCTCAGTTGAAGATCATTAGCTATGAACAAAATCCTCATAGGAGTGGTAACAAGAACAAAAAAGTATCAATTATTACAAATATAGATAATGTGGAATAGTTTGTTCTGTTTTATTTTTAATGCTCTTTCGATTCAGTTTTGAGTCTCTGGCTAGAGGTTGGTCAATTGTCCTTCTTGAGAAGGTGATTAACTATACTCAACCACTTTTTAAATCAATGTCTCACACTCTGGAGCCACTATATCCCTACCCTATTCACCCTAGGGACAAGTACTTGACAACTAGGAACCACTTCTATGTTCCAGAACTGGAAAAAAAAATCTGTATTAGGCAATCTACAGAGAATCTATGAAACCTAGCTAATCCAACCCTGCTTGCATATCTAAGCTGCTCCCTATAGCTAGCTTCAGGTAGCTGGTACCTTGTTCCTGTCCTTGAGTGCAACCACCTTTGTGACACTGAATTTTATTATTTTCTTTAGAACTGCAAGTAACAAAGAGTTGTCTTCTATTAGTGTCAAGAGTGCCTTTAGTGTCATTGTGTTGTATCCTGTCATCAAAAGAATCTATAAGCCTTATAAAACAAGTATCTCTTGAGAACTTTTGCTATGGAGGAAAAGAGATGATAAGATTTGGTCAAGGAAGGTTTTTTTTTTGTTGTTCCCTTTATTAAGTTTAGCAGAGACTCTAATATATTAGGGTGCTGATGGGAATAATTTAACAAATAAAAATTATAGCTGATTTGGACTGAAAAAAAGAAGTGAGACCATTGCAGGACAAATTTTTTTTTAAGAATCCATTCCTACTGCTTGATAGATGGAGTGGTAAGAGCATGAGAAATTCTCAAAAACATTATTACTTTTAAGTGGAAAAAAATAAATTGTTGCTGACAGTAATATTAAGCTTATTCCACAATATCAATATATATATAGGTTCCCGAGAGAATACACTTGAGCAAAACACAGTTAAAACTTCAAAACACTAATATGTTGCTCCAAGGATCAAGGAGTTTCCTTTAGATTGTGAAAACTTGATTTCTTTTCATTACATTAAAAAAAAATCACGCTGCAAAAATTGCTGAGCTCTGCATTTCTGCATGGAAATTAACCAATTTAAACAAACAAAAAGCAGTGAAATGTGACTGACTCACTTACAATTAAGACTAGTTCAGTATATACAGCACCAGCATACCATTTTGCTTTGGACTACAGTTGTCCCAAGAGTATTCAGCAGCAGTATAAAGGGTCAGGTTTATTCAATTATTAAATGTCCTACTGGGAGCCTGCTGCCTAACCCATATCTTTTCTGAGTAGAATTGCAGCAATGAGGAATGTGTAAGTGTTTGATTTTATGCATTTGTTTTCAGTCTATCCAATTTTAAAGTACTTGAGTATAAAAAAATGTGTCTGATCTTTATTCATAGAAATTTTTTTTTTTACTTTAGTAAAATGGGTTTAAATGGTCAATCTCAGATTTTTATTTTGAATACTGTTCACATCTTTATTATAGTGGTTTTTTTTGGTGTGGAGATGATCAATACACATTTGTACTCTTTATAATTAGAGCAGTTCTATTTTCCTGTTATCTGTTGTTAGTGTAAAAATGCTGTAATAAAAACTCTTGGTGATTAATAGAGGTGATAAATAAATATTTGCAATAGCCAAAGAATTTTAAAATATAACACCAAACTATCAGTTTTTAATTTTATTAGTGGATTTTTTAAATTTAAATTTTAATTAATTAATCAATTAATTTTGAAACAAGGTCCTGCTATGTTTCCCAGATCTTGAACTCCTAGGCTCAAATAATCCTCCTGCTTCAACCTCCCAAGTAGCTAAGATTACAGATTTTTTGCCACGGTGTCCAGCTATTAGCAGATATTTTTAAATATCACAAATAATTTTCATTAAGAAACAAATGTCAAATATTTCATAGATTTCCAAAGGCTTTGATATTTCTGCCTTTAGTTTTTTTTTAAATATTTTTAAAAGTATCAGCCAGGCTCGGTGGCTCAGCCTGTAATCCCAGCACTTTGGGAGGCTGAGGTGAATGGATTGCCTGAACCCATGGGTTCAGGCAATAAATCAAAAATTAGCCGGGCATGGTAGCACACGCCTGTAGTTCCAGCTACTTGGAAGGCTGAGGTGGAAGGATCGCTGGAGCCCAACTGGTCGATGCTGAGGTGACTGTGAGCACGTCACTGAACTCCAGCACAACAGAGTGACTCCAACTCAAAAAAAAAAAAGTATCACTTAATATGAATGATTATATACTGAATCATCATTCCATCTTTCCAGAGGGCATTACAAACCAAATCAAAGAGAAGTATGAGAATTCCTGGAAAATGAGATTCTCTTTACTTGAGAATTATTTGGAAATATAAATATGTTCAATATTTACTAAAAATTATGTGAATTTTCTATGAAATAATACTTTATATGTTTATAAAGTCAATAATTTGATATAGTGACAATAAGAAATAGCATAATTGCAGAAAATCTGTTTCCTTTATACCTGATTCCATTTTAAATATTATTTCTGAACTGATTTTTCACTATAACATCTGCCATGTTCACCTAATAGTATGTGTCAATGTATTTGTTTATATAATAGGTGGAATTCATATAGACTTTTTCTTTTTATCTTTTAGAATCAAACGTTCAAACATTTCTATCTCTGAACTTAAACATTGCAGAGGCTGAAAAATGAGAAATGTAAAAAAAGTGAAATATTTAATAAACATATAAAAAATATTCTTACTTTTTTCAGTTTTACTTGAGAACAGATTTTAATTTAATATTTACTTCTCAGCATATTTAACTAATATAGAATAACTTGTTTACCTCCATTACTTATTGAGAATAATTTTTAAAGTACAAGTATTTAGTTTAAAAAGTTGTGTGTCATAGTACTAAAGCTTTATGAAAACTGATTCTCTCTTAGAGATAAAACTAAATACTCAACCATGTTGGAAAAAATCCAATGTCTCATTTACATACAGTACATTTAAAGATTGTTGCATACTACTAATTATTATATTTTAATTGGTACAATTTTGTCCAGTAATAGAACAGTGAGAGTACTATTCTATTTCTTTTGTAGTTGGACTGTATAATAGATTATTATAAACTTGATGAAAAAAGTATACAAGCAAGACTATTTACAAGCAAAACACTACCTTCTTTGTCTGCTATGAGAATCCAGTATTTGACTTCTAGTATGCAATAACCTACATGTGATAAACTCCTAGTAGTTGACATAAAAACGATTATTGTAAGTGAACATATGCTTTGTTTATTTTTATTTATTTATTTTTTTATTTCTGAATTGGAGTCTCACTCTTTTGCCCAGGCTGGAGTGCAATGGCACGCTCATGGCCACCGCAGCCTCAACCTGCTGGGCTCAGGTGATCCTTTCGCCTCAACCTTGCAAGTAACTTGGACCTACACACTTGGCTTTTTTTTTAAACTTACAGTAGAGATGAGGTCTTACCAAGTTGCCCAGGCTGGTCTTGAACCCCTGAACTCAAGCAATCTTCTCACCTCAACCTCCCAAAGTGCTGGGATTACAGGCTTGAGCTACCATACCTGGCTAACATATGCTTTCTTAAATAAATTTTTCTCAATAAAGCATATTCTTACCAGAAAACCAATTATAGTCAACAATGACTTTAAAACAGTGTAGTGAGAATTTTTAATAATATTTTACAGGGTTTATTAAAATAGTGTCCTTTATTTTTCAGGAAAAGAATGGAGAGCCCGTGTTTGTATTTGATAGAGAATTTGTATTTGTATTACCTCATCTGCTTCTTATAAAAAATTTTAGCCTTCTTTTTCCAGTGAGAGTTTGAGTCCATCTAACTGATACCACTTCTATGTTCCAGAACTGGGAAGAAAACCTGATGTTAAAGACAGTTCTGAGATGTAACCTTATGTGACACTATAAAACAGAGTTCCCAGCCGGGCTCGGTGGCTCAGCCTGTAATCCCGCGCCTTTGGGAGGCTGAGGTGAGTGGATTGCCTGAGCCCGCGGGTTCGAGACCCGCCTGGGCAAGCGAGACCTCATCTCTACAATAAATCCAAAAAAAAAAAAAAAATTAGCCGGGCATGGTAGCGCGCGCCTGTACTTGGAAGGCTGAGACGGAAGGATCGCTGGAGCCCAGCAGGTCGAGGCTGCGGTGGCCGGGAGCGGCCACTGCACTCCAGTCTGAGCGACAGAGTGAGACTCCAACTCAAAAAAAAAAAAAAAGATGCAACTTTTTCTCGACTCTTAGTGAGTTGACAGATATTGTTTGCAATTTATAATTAATAAAGGAAGGATTTGCTGGCATAGCGGAAGGGAAAAGAGATTAGATATGTAATATTTGAAATAAGGTAATGATTTTTTTAAAAATATCAAGTGTATTTTTATGTGACGATAGAATATGCCAAGGTGCTGGCTCATTATAAAACAGCATAAAATAATATTAGTAGAGCCAGGCATTTGTTGACTTCAAGCAAAAACTGGAAAAATAAGCTCTCTGTCCTATACATGAACAACAGAGAATGTTCATTTAGTAGGGCAGTAGATTCAGCATTGCATATTGAGTGGAATTCTCTACTGATTTTCTAAGAAAGCGAAGAATATTAAATGAATGGTGCTTTCCTAAAGGCTAACAGTTTAGCATTCTAGGAAGAGGTCGTTCAAACAGAAATCTTGGCATCAGGCTTCGTGCTGGGAATAAGATAATTGGAAGAGAATGCTGAGTCAAGTTTTCTGGAGTGTCTGGCAGTGTCTTCAGCAGAGAAAGTGCATAGCTAAGATTAATCTACAAAATGAAGAGACTGTAGATTTCTAAACTAAGCAATAAATTCAGAAGAATACAGTGGGTAAGATTCATTGATTGGCAGTAATTTTGAAAATAAAAATGAAAAAAAAATCAGAGTATTTTCAGAATGTAAAAACATCAAAATCTAGTCACATACTCTATTTATAGGTCCAGTTTAAAAATTAATTTCTGTCAAGGCAAGGTTACAGAATAATCTCAGACCATTCTGATTACTCCTTAACTTCATGTGCACACCGAATTTCTGTATGATTTGTTGTCTGGTGCTCATCTGAACACCTTCCTGAATAGATCTCATATTTCTTACGAATGAGGATACTGTGTTTTTTCTTCCTTTCGCCTCCAAACTAAATGCCTAGTGCTATGTTGAGTAAAATTTTCCTATATTTAGCTCAGACCAAGCTTCTGGTGATATACAGAGTGTAAAATTAGACTAGGACTGCTTGCATTACTAATTCATTATAGACAAGTCATTTAAATTCTCAAAGCTTCAGTTTATTCATCTTTAAAATGAAGATAATCATAACTGACTGACCTCATCACAGTTATTGTGAATATTAAGTAGGGTAATGACTGTGAAAGGACTTAGACTATTATAAAGCACTTGATCGATGGATATTTTAAATTTATTTTATTGTTATAGTAAATAGAAGGATCTGGGAATGACTTCCTGAGACACAACAGCATTTCACTGGTACACATATATCGGATCACCTCTGTAGGCTAGGTTAACTCCTTTATTATAAATGCCAATAACACATCTCATTTGCTAACTTCTTAGACATCATGATATTTGTCATCATTTCATTTATGTTCTCTTCACTGAAATATATACTGCATGAGGACAGGACTGGTAGTGTCTCTGTTGGTCAACACTGTGGATCATTTAGAATAATGTGTGGTATATATGTCAATAACAATATGTATGTTAATATCTGTTTGGTAATCTAACTGATGGAATTACTGACTAATTGGGATAAAATAACAATCTGGGTCACATTTGGGGAAGAGTACCCCACAAGATGCACTGTATATACAGATCCAGATGAAGAATGAAAACTTGTCCCTGCCTACTTCTGTGATTTAATCTCTATATGTCCAACTGCTCACTATTTGTATGTTTCAGACATGCTGGATTTTGTTCATCCAACATTACGGGCTCACTGTTCATGAAGGGCCTGTGAAGATTCTTCTCCAAAGCACTGACATTCAAGTGTCAGCTCAAAGTTAGGCTTGTAGAAAATTCTTCCCAGGCCACACAATCCAAAGTAGATGTTCCCATTACCTTCCAACATACAGTCACGTTGTATTTTGTTCACGGTATTACTGACTTATTTAACATTTTAATTTTAATTCATTGTTCCATTATGCCCTGGTCCTCTTCTCTTACTTATTTTCTTAATAGTTCTTATCATATGTATACACACTTGTCTGTATGTATACATATGTGTGTATATGTGTACACACACACACACACACACACACACGCGCGCTCATATTTTTAGCTCACTTGTTTATTGTTGGTTTCCCTAGTAGAATATAAGTGTTGTGAGGGCTATTCTGACACCTCTCTCAATATTATATAGTTAATTTTGCCATCAGTGAAAAATCACTAGCGCTTCTACCTAGTAAATTTATCCCACCTGCCTTGCTTGCCCCAACAGCAAGTAAAGGATGGTGTCTATTTCAACCGATACCACTATGGGCAAAAATGAACTGCTAAGTTTTCTTAATTTTTTAAAATCACTCAGGGATCCAGGTTTCTTTTGACATTCAATGTTAAAGCCCACATAAATGCAAACATACCTTACATTAACATTTACCAACATCGTAGGTGAAAAATTATAACCTGCAGGAGGCATGCTAGAACAACACTGAAGGCTAATAGAGGGCACGACTCTGGAATTCCACTGACATTTTGTTACTCTGCAGAATGGAGTGCCTTCCATGGGAGAACTTTTTGTCCTTCTCTCCCTCCTGTTAAGTTATCTAAAATGTACCCAACTTGCTCCATGTCCAGGGATTGTAATGACAAAATATATGAAATGTGTCAGTACTTTATGATGTTGAAAAGCAAGCCAGTTGCAGCACTTTACATGAATTGCTCTGGAGAAAATTCCCAACCTGCTGGTCTCCATTCACACAGTATAGTCTTATCAAAACAAATTGTCAGGTCAATAAAATATTTTTAATGTGGTCATTGCTACTTTTAACTCTCTAATCCTTTCAGAAGATGTTGTATTAAAGTTTACCTTATATTTGCTCATTTGCCCATAAATACAGGTTAGGATTATAAAAGAAAATATGTGATGAATAATGACAAAGTAGATATAAAATCCTAAACTAATAAATGGTTCAATAATGTTTATATACTCTTCTTCCTTTATATTCTATAAAGAGGTAAACAAATATTGCCATTATTATATTTTACATTATAATAATAGTATAGTTTTTTTATAGTTCAGACAGCAGGACTACCACATATGGTTGTGAAGCTGTGTCTTGTGCAACTCTAGAGGGTGTCGTTCATGACATATTTTGTGAATAGTAGTCCCTAGTACCATGAATACAGCTTCCTTTTTTCTTACCTTAATCAGGAGGTTACTTCAATATAATGACCTTGTCTCATTGGCCTAAATTTGTTGACTGTCATCTTCAGTTAAATTAAATTAGTAAGTTTTACTGATGCTTAATGATTAACTCATGATTGAAACATAATACATTGTCTCATAATTAGAAACTATAAAGCATTCATCAAAAATTCTGCTCAGCCAGGCTCGGTGGCTCAGCCTGTAATCCTGCTCTTTGGGAGGCTGAGGTGAGTGGATTGCCTGAGCTCACAGGCCCAAGACCCACCTGGGCAACTTGGTGAGACCTCATCTCTACAATAAATCAAAAAAATTAGCCATACATGGTAGTGCGCTCCTGTAGTTCCAGCTACTTGGAAGACTGAGACGGAAGGATCGCTGGGGCCCAGCAGGTCGAGGCTACGGTGACTGGGAGCATGCTACAGCACTCCAGTCTGGGTGACAGAGTGAGACTCCAGCTCAAAAAAAAAAAAAAAAGAATTCTGTTCATTGAATGTGTGTTTATATATCCTCTCATAAAAATATGAAAGGAGGAGTTTCACACACTGAGGAAATCAGATTTAGATAACAAATGGGTTATTTGGTTATTTTGTTACCTCCTCCAATAGCTGTACCATTGGCATATTTAAGAAGTCACAGTATTCCTTTCTACTGAGCCCCGCTATGGCCTAGAGGCTTCCCAGTACAACATTGTAACATTAGCAGAGTTGACAGAACTTGAAAAGTGTTTGCCATGCCTAGTCTACATCTGTAATGATTATCACTAGAGATTTGTATAATTTTTTTTTTTTTTGAGTTGGAGTCTCACTCTGTCGCCCAGACTGGAGTGCAGTGGCCGCTCCCGGCCACCGCAACCTCGTCCTGCTGGGCTCCTGCGATCCTTCCACTTCAGCCTTCCAAGTAGCTGGAACTACAGGCGTGCGCCACTACGCCCGGCTAATTTTTTGATTTATTGTAGAGATGAGGTCTCGCCAAGTTGCCCGGGTGGGTCTCGAACCCGCGGGCTCAGGCAATCCACTCACCTCAGCCTCCCAGAGAGCGGGATTACAGGCTGAGCCACCGAGCCCGGCTGAGATTTGTATAATTTAAAGAAAAGTCACATATAACTTTTATGCTCAGGTAAAACTTGTGTGTGTATCCTTTACCAGTCTCACATATAAGACTTTAAGTCAATTCAGCACAGAAAAAAACATGGAGCATTCCAGGTTCTTTCTTTTTTGCATTAGATTGGTTGTGTATCTTGGTGACAGCTGTGATTCTTGAAATAGGGCAATTAGGGAGCATTATTTTATTTCAAGTTTCAGATATTGGAAACCCATATAAAAAACCTACCAAGACTCTGACAATGGAAGAAAAGTAAAATTTTTTTCTTCTTTATGGTAAAAGCAAATGGAGGACATTTTTGCCTTCTCTTCTTCAAACGCTGTACTCCTAGCTCTGAAATTGGAAAATGACAATGATTACTAATAGCAGTTGCACAGGAAAGTAAGTAGATATGAAAAAAATAGAAAAAGAAAGCAGGGTATTTTCAGTTTAGGAGATAGAAAAAGATCTAGTCTTTTATGCACTAAAATTTTTTTCTCAAGTTTTGGAAACTGATAAATATAAAAATGTGTTCCTGAAATTGAGGCTATAATCTGAGGAAAAAGTGAAGATTTAGTCAGCCTTTTATGCAAGTGATTATATAGAGAAAACAATCAACAAAATCCTACCAGCCAGCAAAAGTAACATTGATAAATGGCAAGACCTGAGAGGTGGGGAATGGCAGTTATATTTTGGCTGGATGATGGCAAAGGTTCAGCATTTATAGCGGCAACATCCTGCAAGCAAGAGAATGATCACTTACAGATTAAAAAAAAAATTCAGTTCAGAGAGGGAAAAATCCATAAGCTGGATATCATTCCTTCATTGCTGTGGTTGTTAAAACATTGTCAAGAGTTTCCTCATAATGCTATCTTCAAAACCAATGAATTCCCTTTTCTTTCTTGTAATTAACTATATTCTAATATGTGGTAGCTAATGACAGTAAGCAAAGCCACGTGTACTTATGTAATTATTATTTGTTCAGAAGTGTTTCCTGTATTGCTACAGCACTATGCTCATACTCTGTTTTATTGGGAGATATTTATAACCATCTACTATTGAATATTTTTCTTATCTGAGAAGTTAAGCTGTGATAGGTAATACAAGCCTCTGGTCTAGAATAAATTTAAAGTCATTACTGGTTCTTAGAGCAGAGCTAATAGTAGTAAGGGCAATTGTTAATATTGAAATCCAAGACCACTTCAGCAGTGCTAATTGATTGACATAACCTGGAAGACAGGCAAAAGAAGCAGTGACTAACTATTGGAGTACGATTTTTCTACGAAACTTAATACAAGTGTCCAAGTCAAATGCTCACTACCTAGTGATGGGGGCAATTTTTAAATACAGTGTTAGGATGTAATCATCTGCTTTCCATGTTAAGAAGCAATGTATCACCAATTATCTCCGTTTTTATTTGATGCCAGCATTTGGAAATCTCCAAGGCCACTCTTTTCTTCAGCTTTCATTGTTTTTTAGGTGCCCAGAATAATTTTCCTATTTCTTTCAGTACCTTGATTTCATCTCGATAAGTTACTTTTGCCCCATTAACTGACATTATAATCAAAAGAGCTGCTTTGCAATTCTGTGTATAGTCCTTAACATGAAGAGTTAGAAGTATTCTTAAAAAGTTGTGTGTTGTTAGAGATCTGTACTTCCTAAAGATGCAAGTTCGATCTCCAATACAAGAAAGTCACCTCTTCACTTAATCAGATTCTAGCATAAGAAAGGTCTTGGGAGACTCACAAATTTTGTATTATGTATGTTCAAAATACTTACTGAATGTTGATTCTGCACTTGTACACAGACACACAGTAAGTTTATGCCAGCACTGATTGACCTGCCACTAGCTGTGTGAATGAAAGCAAGTCAAAAAGACTCACGATTCTTGAAAAGAAATCAAGGGCAGAAAAGTGGCTCAATAATCAGAATTTGTTAAATATGGTCTAGAATTTTCAACTGAGTGAAAAATTTGAAATAATCAGAGTAAACGGCACTAATTAATATTGCAGAATTTGGGCACCGAATATATACCAGGCACAAGTATAGAAATGTATGTTTCAACAGGCCTCTGGCCTTGGAGAAGTTAAGAACCAGACAATTATTTCTAAAATATAACAGATTATAAATAGTTATTTGAGAGATGTTGGAAATGGGAAACCAAATTGAATAATAATATATTTAAATAAGGATGGTGGTGACAATACAGAAAGGAATATTTCTAGGTTCAAGGAAATCAATTGGTGGCAAAGCTCACCACCATACAAACAAGTGTAAGTTATCTAATAAGACAGAAAGAGAGAGAAAGAGAAAGGGGAAAAGTATGGGGGAGACAGAGAGAGATTGATTAGCTTCTTGAAGATGTTGATGACCCATAAAGATTCCATTTCACACTGAAGATTTAAAAATACATCAAGCAAAACTTGCAGAGAATAATACATTTTAAAACTGATTATTTTTTGCAAAATTATGTATTTTTGAAATGTCTTTAACTTCAGTTTTAGCAATTAGTTCTTATTTTCCAACAGCTAATTTTGCAGCTCCATAAGATACAACATAAGCTCATTCTAAATGGCCCTTCCTTGATAAACTGATCTCATTTTACTACTCTAAAGCTCCTTTCAGCAAGCTACAATAGAAAAATGTATTGATTCCTCCAGAGAGTTTTTAAACTAGATATCCAGGGAACTTGGAAGGCATCCCTATTCCTCCAAGAAATACTTCTAATTCATCTCTAATCTTTTTGTTGTTGTTCTCTTCCCATTCATTCCAGCCAATCACTCTATGCAGTGTATGCAAGGATGAATACACAACAATGACTTAAAACAAACATTTCCAACTGTGGGCCACATGTAGCCCAGGACAGTTAGTAATGTGACCTCACAAGATCTTTCCACATCATGGGTTTTTTTCGCATTTATCTTCTTTGTGACCACATGTGTGGTTCCATTTTTGAAGTTCACAATCATGCCTTGTTCATGACATCTCTTTTTGGTAGCACATACATTTGTGAGCAGCTGTTTTCACTTATGAAGCACACAAAGAGCAAAATTCAAACAAACATTTCTGATGAGCACCTTGAAAACTCACTAAGAATTGTGACCACTTCCATCGACCCAGACGTTGATAGATTGATTTTGCAAAAGCAAGGTCTTATTTCCCACTAGTTTTATATTGTTCTCATTTTTTAAACTTTATAATAAAAAATGCAAAATTATAAAGTCTTATGCATACACACTTAACTATATTGTGTAATTTATGTGTGGCCCAAGACAATTCCTCTTTACCCGATGCAGCCCAGGGAAGCCAAAAGGTTACTCGATGTGGCTCAGGGAAGCCAAAAGGGTGGACACCCCTGCCTCAAAATATAAGTACAAATGGTCTTCTGGATGGTCTGTATTCAATATGGTATGGAGTTGGTTTTGTTTTTCTGTAACCCACTGTCATTCTCCTTTTCTTATTCTTTGTCACAGCTTAAACAAACATCGTTTTTCATTCATTCTCCTAAAGCAGAGTCTTAATTTAGACTATTTAGGTTTAAGAAGCCCAGTTATACCCACTTTATAATTTCAAGTCCAACTCAAAGTTCAGTTTCTCCCACAGGTTTATGCCAAGTTAGGGCCTGTGGAATAGCTGTGGGAAAGGGACATAGCCTATTGATTCATCTCCTCCACTTTCTCCAGCTTCTAATGCTCCAGGAGCTTTGTGAATGGTTATGGAGAGTGAGGGTGGGAGGGGATGTGAAATTAGAGTAGGACAGGCTGTAAAACTGGTTGGTTTGCTTGGTCTGAGTCTTAATTGCAGATATTCTCCTCTGATGAGATATGTGGTTAACAGACCAGCATGACTGTTACAGCTCCTCAAATGACTTGTCTTCTTCCTTACAGCTGTGTGGTCTGTTGGAGGCACTCAGGGTTCCTACAGTATGGGCTTTTCTCTGAGTATCTCTAGATGCTGTTCTGACATCTTCCTTACAGAAGAGATTTGCCTAGGTACTTAACTTGGTCTTTCTCTCTGAGAGCTGTAAGATTATTTTACCTTGATTAGAGTTCAAGTGTTTACCACGATATGCTCAGGTTTTATGCTTTTTATGAGATTGTTTAAGATGTGCTGAAAGAGACTGAAAATAGGCAGGCATTTTGAACTAATTAGCTCTTCACATTATTCATGGAAACAAGACGCTTCTCTCCAAATGACCCAATCAGGTAACAGGATTGAAATGATAAATTATTGATGTATGATGGTAGTAATATTGCCATTTTTAATTAATCATTCACCAGGGCTATGCAGTACTACATATGTGTAAAAAAAAAAAAAAAAAGACCACTTGTGGTATTTCTGTTTACATAATGAGTCAATGGTGATTTTTGAAAACCCATTTTCTTTTAGAATATTATTTCTCAGATGTCCTCCCTTCACTTTTCTCTGTTCTGAAGTTTAGAATTTTAGGACTTGACTACTATAATATGGAAATCTTTGTTTTTTTTTATAACAAGAATAATAATGTCTTAAAATTTTAAGCGTCTATGTAATTTGTTTCAATCACATCTCTCATTTAAGATTCTACATTCTCCAACTAGAACTTACCTTTGCTTAGGTCAAAATATATTTTGAACACACAGATACATGTAATAATTTCACTACTCTTCTTTGTTTCCCATGGCATACAAAAGGGATAGAAAATGTCATCTGATATGAGCGCATTTTCCCAAGATGAGTTACATTTTACCCCTCTTTTGCCTTTCCCTTTAATTCCTAATCTACTTCTTATTTGAGGAATCTGAAGACTTAGAAACATAATTTATGAGCAAGAATGAATGTCAGAATCAGAGAGAAATTCTCTTAAAAGTAAAAAGAGAAGCTCCTACAAGTATATATAATTACTCTCTTTCTTAAACTCATAAAGAGACACATTACAGTCAGGATAACATTTCAGCTAAAACTAGTTCACATGCAAAGTACAGACATCCTCTTATCCCAGACACATTTTTAAATGCAAAAGAGATCCACTGTGTAAGAATATTTTTAAAATAATATTCTTTATTAAAGAAGTATATTGAATTGTAATGATTAGCAATTTGCTAGTAAGTGCACAAGTTTGTGATACAAGGATAGTAACCTTTTCTCTAGAACTTACATGTCTTAGCCAAAATATGGCAAAACACAGACCACCCCTACAAGAATGACAATATTAACCCTAGGTTCTATGAGTAACAATAATGTTTTTTTCCAAAAATTCTTTATTTAGATACCTTGCTACCTTGTCATTAAGTCCTGTCCACTTTGTAACTGAAAACATTTTCCATGTCAAAGCTTTTCTCTCCATGGCAGTACAGAGCCATTCATATAATTGTAGAGCTGGAAGGAATTTTTAAGCTCAGAACAATTAACAAGTTTATGAGACAATTTAAATATTAGTGATTGGGAAAAAGATACTTGAGAGTAATTCATTTTTTGGCAATCCCTTAAAGAATTTTCAGAGCCATAGAGTTCCAAAGAGGGTTGTTTGAAGACCACTGGTGAAATTCAACCCTCATTGTACCAACAGGGATATTAGAAGCCTGCATGGTTACCTGAACAGTCCAAGGTCAGGCAACAAAAGAGGAATGAAACAGATATCACCCCCTTAGGGAAATTAGATGTTGCAAGATTGCTCATACTGCAATGAAGAGCACTAAGCAAGTAACTTGCAGGTGTCAATGGCTGTGTAATTAATATGAGGCTCTTCCAAATTTAGAGCATCATATAATGCCTATTTCTGGTCACATAGACAACTCCGGACTTATTTTCATTCAGTAAGCACTTGCCAATGTTATTTTTAGTGGAAAAGCAGGTGCAGTTATTTCCTGCACATTCTTAGATACTCATTAATTCAATAATGTCTTTGCAAGTCTGTTCAATTTGGGAGCCTCTTCCTTATTTTCACTTTCTTATTTTCATGACACAAATACATTGTACCCCTTGGTGAGAACACATCTCAGTTGTCTTAAACATGGGCAATGAGTGTGTGACAGGACTATGGTAGGAATAGAGGCATGAACATAGTGTATGGTAGAATTACATATTGCCAGACACTCTGAGGAATACTCTGTCATCTCTGGAAGCAAGCTGACACCTTCTTATATTATAGTGTGGTCATTCCCACAGTTAGTAGAAATGGTCAATAGTACAATATATTGAATATACATTTGGAAGTTGGACTGCAGAAGAAAAAGAGAGACTGGCACTGTGATGTATATGTATTATTGGCCATTCTCAGGAGTAAAAGAGAATACTGTCTGTTCGAAATTACAGTAACATGCTGGCATGTCAGTGTCCTTTCACCTGAGTAATGGAGTTATAGATTTATCTAGTATTCCATATGCAATGGGAATGGTGGAGAAAAGTGGTGTATTTTCAATTTATGTAGATATGCGTGTATACAGGGGTAGGGGGAAGCAGGAGGAGGCAGAATCTCCTGGAAACCTTAAGAGCGGGCAGAGAGGTACTATAGAGCCTCCCAGGGAACTGTGGATCCTGGGCAGTGTAGGAAATCTGAGAAGTGTCTTCAACATTAAAATGATCTACCTCTCTCTGTGAGCTTGTTTATGTCTCAGCTTCTTCCCAGTCGGCTTCCTTACCTCCACTCTCATGTTCCTCTAATTCACAACTTCTATCAACCCCTGTTTGGGGCTCCTCTGAATCTGGGTTTGCCATAACAGCTCTTGATCCTTCTTTTCCCTCCTGGCCCTTCATAGCTCTCCTTCCAGCTACACCCTCCCTCCCCTGCTGCTGCCTCGTGTTCTCATTCACAAACACACACACACACACACACACACACACACACACACACGTGTGTGTGCGCACACATGTACAACTTAGAAAATTGGTATAAACTTCAAGGCACGTTAAAGTAATTCAAATTCTTTTCTTTCTCAAATTTCACAGATCTGCTATGATTCACTGTCATTACAAAGCATTTCTTTTTTACTTTTACTTTGCTTTCTTCCTTCCTTTCTTTTTTTCCTTTTCTTTCTTACATTTTAATGGACTTATTTTTCTCTTTTTTTCCCTAAACATATTGGAAAGAAATTTTACTCAAGTCTAATAGTTCAAATGTGGCACACAATTGCAACGCCATGTGTCTTGCTATATTTGTGTACTTTAACAGGATAATTTTAAAATTGTAAAAGAAAATAGCACAATTCTATTTTTCTTTAAAATTTATCCCAGTTTGAAATATACACATACTATAGATCTGAATTCATAGCACTATTGCATTTGTTTAAATAATTGTATATTAGAAATTGTTTAGTAAATTGACCAAGTATCTTCTCAATGCTGTTTAACTTGGGTTGATTTTTAGAAATTATAAATATATGAATGAATGAGCATTTCTTACTATGCTACTATTTAGGGAGAAGTTTTATTTAAAAGCAGGATAGGAAGAGGCAATAAAGAATAGAAATGTCTGAGCCAGCAATACTCACTTTATTCCAGAGGTTTCACGGACTTTTAAGAGTCTCAAAATTCACCTTCTAAAAACATAAAGTTAAGGTTAGAATAGTTGTGGGATATTGTGAAATGTCATGTCGCTAGTGACAGTATGAAGAATTGAGCTGTCACATAATAAGACACCCCAAGGACTTTGGCTTTTTAGAATATTGTGTAATTTATATTTTCTATGGTCAGGTGGATCACTGATCACTTTGAGATCACATGCAGAATTAGATGAAACCTTTAGATTCTCTGCCCAGAAAAATTCATAAACACATAATCATTGTATACAGAAGTCTGGAGGAGACACATTCATGGATCAAAGATTAAGGAGTTTTCCATGAAAAGCATCACAGTCTTAGTAAAGGAGAATAAAATATTAAAATGTATGAGTAAAATTGTATTAAAATGCTAAATTTATTCTTTATTAGAAAATTAAATGATCTATATTTAAAAGCATAGGTCATTTTGCTTCAAACTACCCGAAGTTAGTTATAATAGAAAAGTACGTCTTCTTACAGTTATCTTCTCAAATGAATGAATATTTTATCTTATGATGAGATAATTTTACTACCAAACTGGAATTCATTACCTTTCAGCATAACTCTCATTTCCAAATTTCATTTTAAGCATGAAACAAATGCTATATCAATTACAGTACATTTAGAATGTATTTCACCCAGAGATTTCTTTTCTCCCAATATCAATCATAATACTTGGTCTGATGGAGCAGGAATAAGAATCTGTATACGCTGAATAAATATGAGGCTTTTATGTCTTTTGTCAACTGACCCTAAACTTCTTATCAAAGTAATAAAATCAGGAAATGCCGCTCATGATAAAAAATATACACAAAGGTGAAGAAACTTGACTGTGGGCTGTCTTTTGTATTTGAGATTAATTTATTGCAGTCACTCAAACTTCTCCTTCCAATTGAAGTGATTCTCTAAACATTAACCATCAAAATATCAGTATTCCCATTACTTTCCACTTGCTCTGTAAGAAAATGTTTCATCATATCCTCTAAAATAAGAAAACTTTACCACAGTCTAGAATATTCGTAATATTTATTTCTGATTTTTGAGGGGAAAAAGTAGATGTAAAATAATGAAAGAAACACTACCATGTATTGGTGACCAAAGTGACTATTCACAGGATAATCAGATTTTCCACTACCCATATCCAACCAATCTGGAAAATATTGATCCTTTCTTGCTTTTTTCTCCTGATTTGGGTGCATTGAACACGATGTCTTGGGAGAAAAAAAAAGTGACTGCAGGAAGTAAATTTGACCTGAAAACTAGCCATTTTTCCAAAACCCACTTGGCTTTTGTTATCTTATAATTACTTACTGATCAGGAACGAGAAGGAAACCTAACATCCTCCTGTCTCCCCCAGGCCTAATCTTGGCTGGACCTGCAACAGTCTGTACTGGGCCCTCTTGCCTCTTCTCATGACCTTTGAGCTCCCAGACCCATAAAGGATATGACTTGAAGCAGATGCTTCAAGTGCTCTGAAACTGGCCCCTGGCACATGGCAAACTCCAGGCCCTCAAACAGGGGAGTGGTAAACATTCTCTAGGCTCCTGTTTCTGGATTTCTGTACTTTCCTTTATGTTTTTCTATCTCAACTCTAAGACAACATCAAACTCTCCTTTCCAAGCAGCAACAAAACTTAACTTATCCTCATCTAAATGCAAAGATTTACAAATTTTCCATAATGTGCATCGGTACTCATGAATTACATGTATAGTGAAAAATAAAGTGACACATTAAAATATCTAAATATTTCTTGGTATCCAGATGTTTGCCCATGTGTAGAACAAAATGTACAGATATTTAGCTAAGGATTTTTTTTTTATCCTATTGAAAGACTATTTTTGCCTAAACACCTGTGTGGAAATCTGTTTAAGTGGTTTTCTTTTAAAGTACATTCATCTGTTTGTCTCATTCATCTGTTATTTATGTTATGACTCGAATGTCAGAATCACTTGAAAGCTAGACCAAGACAATGATTCCTTAATTTTTTTTTGATAACTCAATGTCTGTAAATCACATTAGCTAATTAAATTTGTCAAAAGTTACTTTTAAAACATTTAAAATTCCCATCACAAGTAATAGCAGGCTGTTGATTTCAAGGAGAATAAAAAAGTTTATTTTTCAGAAATAGTCCTCTTTCAGAAATTAAAATTATGGCTGATAAATATGTTCATGCAGATCGAATAGGCTGGGGAAAGCGCAAATTGACAGTGGATATGCTGTTTGCAAATGTGTTTGTCCTCTCTCTCCAATGAAATCCAGCTGCCTGAAGTCAGAAATGAGAGCTAGATGATACTTTACAAATCCCGTGCTGCCTGATGTGAACACATGTGCTGTCAGTCTCAATACATCTTGACTGATGAAAATGGCCTCTTACAGATTAAAAATATTTAAGTGAATTTTTGCATTAGCCAGAAGTTTTCCTACAAAACACATACAAACATGTGTGTGTATATATGATATGTGTAGGTTTGTAAAGAGCAGTGTTATTCCTCTGTAACTTCAATTGATACAACAAACGGTAAGTGATCAATCTTTTAGCTTCCCTCTTGATATTTTCTGTAAGTGAACTTGTGGTAATGAGCTGCAGTACTGGGAGGTTCGGTATTTTGTTTTGCAGTATATTCAGAGGGAGAGAAAATCCTATCTTTAGGTATCATTACACTTCATAAAGTCAACTGAAAAACAGAATTAAGATTGGCCATTCCACTGGGCACAGGATGAGATTGTTAAAAGTTGTCTTTCATTATGGAAAAGCATGTACAATTAAGTGTAAAGGAAGAAACAATGTTTTCTTCAGGCTTATTTTCTAAAATATTGTTAAGACATTCTTTTTAACAATAGATCACAGAAATTATCTTCTTTAGTTATCAGGAGAAAGCCTTTCTCTTGGATTTATCGGGCCTGTTACAGGCTTGTACACCAAAATGTGGGGATGAGGAGAAACCTATAAGCTTCCGCAGGATATGCGTCCCCATCAGACTTTTAGGAAACATTCTTCAATTTAGATTGGGCTGGGACATTATTTCCCAAGGTATTCAGTGGAACACTTATTCCACACAGTGGTCTGTAGGAAAATGAAAAGTGAGAGGGCCCCTGGGTCAATCTAGTTTAAAAATGCTGTTTTCAATAGTCCCCTCGTAAAAATTCACAGCCCAAATTATCATTTAAGGGCTCTGAGAGGTCTCACGGTGAAGAACCTGAACTAACTTTTTTAACCTAGTGTTTGCAATATTTTTTTTGGTCAAGAATCACTTTGAGCCGGGCTCGGTGGCTCAGCCTGTAATCCCGCACCTTGGGAGGCTGAGGTGAGTGGATTGCCTGAGTCCGCGGGTTCGAGACCCATCTGGGCAACTTGGTGAGCCCTCCTCTGTACAATAAATTAAAAAAAAAAAAAAATTAGGCGGGCGTGGTACCACGCGTTTATAGTTCCAGCTACTTGGAAGGCTGAGGCGGAAGGATCGCCGGAGCCCAGCAGGTCGAGGCTGCGGTGGCCGGGAGCGGCCACTGCACTCCAGTCTGG
>CAUYQG010104502.1:0-45698 GCA_963574415.1 Tarsius wallacei | reverse complement strand
CTTCCTTCCTTCCTTCCATCCTTCCTTCCTTCCTTCTTTCCTTCCTTCCTTTCTTCTTTCTTCCTCTCTAGTACTTTCTCTTATTGTTATACTGCAAGTTCCACGTTTATTTTGTTTGTTTGTTTGTTTTGGGTCCAGTCTTGTAATTAACTACATCTGCAAGATGTTCAGCCTTTTTTTTAAGAATAGTATTCATAAACCAAAAATGAACCATAAACAAGACTTTTGCTATAAGAAATTATTACTTTCACATTCTCTCAGTGTTTAATAGAAATCCCAGGTATATATACTATCCCACATGCATATGGTCATCTATATTTCTTTATGGTGTGTATATCTAAATCTATATCAAATCAATCTATCATCTATCCATCTATATCTATTTATCTACCTGATCTATCTAACCATGTCATTTTAGCATCCCACCTCTTTATTTATGTATAACTTCCCTAAAATTGTGAAATTAAATTTTTATTATTTACAATGTATTTACTTAATTGTTCAATTGCAGATATATATATATATATATATATATATATATATATAGGATATTGTGAAATGTTACAAAAGAGAACAGATTCTCATTGACATTATGCAATATCCATACTGTTATAAATTAATACTTATAAACAGTTTTTTTAACATTTTGGAGAAATTATCATCGAGATTATAGCATTGGTCACACTTTCTTTTGTCTTAGTCTTAAAGCATCCACCCAAGATATTATTTTCCAAATTTTCTTACAGTTTTCTTTTCCAACTTCTTCAGTGTGGATATTTTATTTATCTATTATAAGGTTAGATTCATTTGTTAGAGATTGTAAACCTGTGTTGTTCACAAAATTTAGTGGAATAGGGCATAAATACACTGTTCACAAAAATGTTTACAATTCTTCAAACTTACCGGCTTCAATTTTGTTAGATTTCACCTTATGTTCAAGTAATGTACCCAGAGGTAAGCTATCTGGTTGAATAAAATATCAAATGTAACTCCTTCAAACACTCAGTGTCTGTAGTTTATTTTTCTGGCATGCGTGAAGTGTAAGTAAAACATTGTTATGGCTCTAAGAGGAAAATCTAATCAAAAAATATTACTCTCTCCTCATCCCTGCTGCCATATTTCCGTTTGTCCTTCTTCCTGTCCACTTCCTATCAACTACATATAGGTAAAATTTCTCCTTAGATTCTGGTTTATACCCCCCTTTGTTTGCTTTTTACATGAGAGTAGCACATTATTTTTTGTAGTGGTAAGAACGCTTATTGCAATAACTACCCTCTTATCAAGTTTCTAAGTGCACAGTACAATATTATTAACTACAGGCACTATATTGTGCAACAGATCTCTAGAACTTATGCATCACACAGAAATAAAACTTTATATTCATTGAACAACCTCCTTTTTCTTCCTTCTCCAGATCCTGCTTATCTGTTTTATGACTATCTTATATATATCATATAGTTGGAATAATGAAGTATTTATCCTTCCGTGGCTATCTTATTTCACTTAGCATAATCTCCTTCAGGTTAATCCACATTAGAGCATATGGCAGTTTTAAGGCTGAATAATATCCCACTGTATGTATATACTGCATTTTCTTTATCTATTAATCTGTTCATCAACATTTAGAGTATTTCTGTATTTCTGTTACTGTGAAATGATTTCTTGGAAATGGCAACAAAAGCACAAGGAACAAAAACTAAATTAGAAATGTAGGACTACATCAAACTAAAAAATTTCTACATAGCAAAGGAAAATACCAACAGAGTGCAAAGTCTACCTATGGACTGTGAGAAAATATTTACAAACCATACTAGGTTTCACCACTGACATATAGGAGTTCCTTATGTATTTTGAATAAGAAACTCCTATAAGTCAATGGCAAAAAAATTCAAATAACTAATGAAAAAAGCCAAATAACTCTGATAGATATTTATTCGAAGAAGGCACACAAATGACCCACATGTATATGAAAAAGCTCTCTATATCACTCATCATCAGGGAAATGTAAAAAAAATCCATAGAGTGAGATATCACCTCACATCAGTTAATTTGACTAGTACAAATTAAATGAACAGAATGAACAGCTTCAAAAAAAAGTGTTGGCAAGGTGTAGAAAAATTGGAATCCTTGCACATTGTTGGTGATAATGTAAAATGGTACACTTGCTATGGAAAACAATATGTTTATTTCTAAAAAAATTAAAAATCAGAATTAGCATATGATTCTAATTTCAAAAGAATTGAAATCACTATCTTAAAGCGAAATTATGTACATTGTAGCATTATTCACAATACCAAAGAGATGGAAACAATCTGAAAGTCAATTAACATGCTTTATAAAGCAATATTTTTTCATACACAGAGAATAGTAAAACCATGTATATTCTTTTGCATGTGTGTGTGTGTTTTATAGAAGTATGCTTTTAAAAAAAACCCTGGATATTTGTCTACAGAAATGCTTCTCTTTCTGTTTTACAGCTGCATAATACTCCATTGTGTAAATGTAGCATATTTTGCTTAATCGTTTTCTTTTGAATGGACACTTAGATCATTTCCCATATTTTGCAATTCCAGACAATGCTGCAAGGAATAATCATGAGCATCTGCATTTCTGTAATTTTACAGGCATCTCTTCAGTATATATTTCTAGAAGGGGATTAGTCAAAAGTAAATAATTATTATTCCACTCGATATTTTAAAAGTATTATTTATTAGTTTTTTTCTGGATAACAAATGAGCCATATTGAAAAAAATAGTGTGATTATTTTGAAAAACAATGCTATTTTCATTTGAAAATTTCTGCTACATAGCTTTCAGAAACAGTTTTGCAAGTATGCTAATGATACTAATTTCTGAACACAAAACCCTGACCATCAAAACCATCAAACAAACAGTGATGCAGCTATTTTTAAAGATGCATTAGACAACATAAAATAGGTTTGTGCTTTTGAGTGTGTACTAAGAAAATTACACCCTTTACAAAAAGTGACAATGAATGTTTTTAATTATTTTAAATCGGTGTAATTCTCATATGCTTATGCTATATTTAAACTATGAAGTGTTAAAAAGGTGATGTCCTCCAGGCTTTGCAAGTTATTTTCTATGAGCTTGAATGTATTTTTTTTTATGGAATGGTGAAGTTATTCATTTTTCTTTTGCAATTTGTCATTGAAAATATTTACACCACACCAACCAGATGGAAAAGACTAAGAAACAAGATTTTAAATATTCCCATCATTCAACTGCTTTAGTATTTGTACTCCTCAATCTTAATTCTGTGACTATATTCTCAATCAAAAAGAATGGTATGCAGCTGCAAAAGTGTAGAAGTAACATATGTTAGTGGACTTAAAGTCCACAATGTTAAAGCGATTTTAAGAGACAATGAACAGCTTCAAAATTAGACCAATTCTCCAGTCTTACAAAATCATATTATAGTATTCTTAAAAGTAAGTTGTGATATGTATCATTCAACATGTGTTCATTACTTTTGAGACAATATAGGACTATAGAAGAAAAATTTTGACCAGTAAATGTAGGGCCAAGTCTTTAAAAGGACATGAGGACAATTGGTATTTTATAAATGTAAAGATTTCAAAATTGAGTTAGAAGTTTAGAACTACTTCAGTGGGAATTGAGAAATGTTGTTACATCAGGAAAGTAAAAAATATTTTGGGTTAGTACTATGTTCTAACAAATATTACAAACAAATTTTAATTTAGTAAATCAATATTTTTGGTGTTTTGATTAAAAACCCAAAATTTATGCTTAAAAAGTATATTTATTCTTATGTGTTTAAACTTCAGTCACCTTCAAAATACTCTTCATTTGATGTAATACATCTGTCAATATTCTTTTTCCACAGCTCAGAATAGTTTTTGACCTTATCAATTTTGATGCCTTTTAGTTCTTCTGTCAGTTTTTGTTTCACTTCTTCCATATGGGCAAAATGTTTCCCTTTGAGGACTTTTTTCATCTGAAGGAACAAAAAAGTTGCTTATGACAAGATTAAGTGAATAGGGAGGGTGAAGCATGGAGGTCATACCATTTTTGGTCAAAAGCTGCTGAACACTCAGCCCAGTGTTGGCAGGTGTGCCCTCAAAAAAAAAAAATCAGTATTTTGGGGATTTCCCCTCATATTTTGCTTAGGCAATTTGTTTTCCTTTATAACAGTCTAGTGGGAAAAAAATAGATATACAATTTACATAAACTTGAAATCTATGCCATAAAAGCTGTATATTTAGATGTTTAGTTTGTTTTAAAATGATTAACATAGAGTTAAAATGATAGATCATGTTGGGTGCTATTCAGAGGATTATTTTTTAAGATGTATGGAGAAAAGTGTTTAAAAATAGTTACCTGGTCCTTCAAAAGAAGCATAGTAATATTTTTATGTCAATGATTACTTAGTTTTCTGAATCATTATGAAGTATTACCTCATTTTAGCATTGACCTCATTGAAAGGAAAAATTCGGTAAAGATAGTTAGATATTTAGATACCTCATGTTTCAGTCTGTTTTGTATTGCTATAATAGGACACTTCTGCTGGCAACTTATAAAGAGAAAAAGTTTATTTAGCTCCCAGTTTTGTGGACTGGTAAATTCAACTGCACGATCCTGGCTTCTGTCAAGGCTCTCATGCTGCATTATAACATAGTAGAGAAGGTCAATGAGGAAGTGGACTCATGTGAAGAGCAAAAGCTGAGGAGTTTTCTGGCTTTATAATACCCCACTTCCATAGTCACTAATCCATTCTTGCCAGAGCAATAAATAAGTATCATGAAAATGGCACCAAGTCATTTAAGAGGAATCCTCCTCATTAATATTACCATATTGGGAATCTAATTACATGAATTTTGGTGGGGATGAATTCAAGCCATAGCACCTCACTTTAAGTAATGAATGAAGTGACTAGACTGAAATTCAACAAGTAAATAGTAAACTTGAGCAACATACAAACCAGTAGAAGTAATAGAAGTCTATGAAACAAAATGCCCATGTCATAAGAGATATGATAGACAAGTGGGACCTCATCAAAGTGAAAAGCTTATGCAAAGCAAAAGAAACCATCAAAAGAGCGAGGAGACAGACTACAGGATGGGAAAAAATGCATGCCCACTGTATATCTGACAAAGCCCTAACCTCCAGGAACTCTAACATGTTGGGGGGGGAAAAAAGTCCTAAAAAGTGGGCAAAAGATATGAATAGAAACTGCTCAAAAGAAGACATATGAGCACCAAAAGATACATGAAAAAAAAGGTCAGCTTCACTAATCATCAAAGAAATGCAAATTAAAACCATACTGAGATACCACCTAACTCCAGTCAAGATAGCCATGCTGGAGAGAATGCGGAGAAAAGGGACTACTTCTCCACTGTTGGTGGGAGTGTAAACTAGTACAACCTCTGTGGAATATAGTGTGGCGATCTCTAAAAGATCTAAAAATCTACCTTTCATGTGACACAGCAATCTCCCTTCTGGGAATACACCCAGAGGAGCTCACTCTGTGAAAAAGATACCTGCACATGTATGTTTATTACAGCATTACTCACAATAGCATTAACATGGAACCAATGTGCTGCTCATCGAAAGTGGACTGGATAAAAAATGTAGTACATACACAAAATGGAATATTAAACAGTCAAAATTATGAACTTTGTAGCAACTTGGATGGACTTAGAGTCTATGATACTGAATGATCTATCACAGAAACAAAGAACTGAGTACCACATGTTCTCATTCATAAGCAGACCTTGAACAATTATTATAATACTTTAAGAAAGGAATTGGCAGTAGTGGGAAACTTCCAGGGGGACACACCTCATCAACAAGTGTACCTGCATAATGACCATTTGTATACCTAGCCCTGAATTGTACCCCACATCTTTAAAATAAAAATTTAAAAAGCACAGTTGTCTATTTTTAAAAAATTAAAATAAAAAATGAATTCTCAATTGTATATAAAAAGGCAAAGGAGCCCAAATAACCAATACAATCATTAAAATAAACAAAATGAGTGGACTCACAGTTCATGATATCAAAACTTACTATATAGATGTATAATAAGACAGAGAAATATAAATTAATGCAATATTATTGACAGTCAAGAAGTAAATTCTGAAAATTATTGTCAATTGATCTTGACTAATGTAGCAGGACAATCTAATATGGGAAGACTATTCTTTTCAACAAATGGTGCTGTATATTCCTATGCAAAAATAAAGCCGGGAATACATATTTTGAACCATAAATAAATTTATAATGCATAATTTTACCTAAGCACAGAAGCTAGAACTACCAATCTATTAGAAAAAAATAAACAAAAATCTTCACAACCTTGGCTTCATCAATGGTATCTTGGCTATGACACCAAATGTCTGTGACAAATAAATTCAATTTATCACAACTAAAAAACTTTTGTATTAAATAGATAAATGAAAGTAAAAATATAACTCATAGACTGGAAGAAAATTTTCACAACTTATATACCTGATAAGTCTCAACATGTATTATATGGAATATATTAAGAACACTTACATTTAACAATAGTAAAAGCAATCCAATTCAAACGTGGTCAAAAAGTTTCAACAGATTTTTCTCCAGAATAGATAGACAAATAAACTTTCAGCTCATGAAAAGATGATCAACATAATTAGTTATTAAGATTAACTAATGTAGATTAATGAGCTACAACTTCACAAACACTAGGATAAATTTAAAAAAACAACAACAATAACAAAATAAAACAAAAAAACACAAAAAACCCAGACAAGTGTTGTTAATAATGTGGAAAATTTGAGCCCTCATATATTGCTGATGGTAACACAAAATGCCCAGGCACCTTGGAAAATGCATTACCAGTTATTCAGAAAGCTAAAAATAGTGTTACCACATGACTCAGAAATTCTCCTCCTAAGGACATAACCAAGAGAATAGAAAAATCACTCAGGCAAAAGTGTACATGTGCATATTCAAATCAGCATATTTATTATGTATGGCAACATAAAAATTCAAAGGGGCTCGATTATCTAAACCAAATGGTTATAACTGATTAATGAGTAAACAAAAGATGGTATATTCATATGATAGAATATTAACTGGAAATATAAAAGAATTAATGACTGATACATTCTACAACAAAGATGAACCTTGAAAACAATATAAGTAAAAAAAAAAATCATCTAAAAATTAGTCAATTATACCTACGCGGTGTTATCATTTGAATGATTGTCCCCTCCAAAGCTCATATTGAAATGTGGTCTCTCATGACAGACTTGGGCCCCAGTGTGAGTTGTATGGGTAATGGGGGCAGATTCCTCATGAATGGCTTGGTGCCATTCTCCCAGCAATGTTTTCTCTCTGTGTTAGAAAACATAGAGCTAGTTGTTTAAAAGATTCTGGCGGTACCTCCTCTCTTTCTTGCTTCCAATCTTACCATGTAACATGTCAGCCTCCTTTGCCTTCTGCCATAAATAAAAGTTCCCTGAGTCCTCACTAGAAGCTGAGCATATGTTAGTGCCATGCAGGACCATGAGCCAATAAATCGTTTTCCTCTTTAAATTTTAGAGTTGTGGGGTACATGCGAGGATTTGCTATATAGTAAATTGTGCGCAGGTGAGGTTTGGTTTCCCAGTAAGTCCTCCTTCCCCAGGTAGTGAATAAGATACCCAGTAGATGGTTGTATGCCTATTATCTGCCCCACCTCCCCCATTAGCAGTACCTAGCATCAGTTGTTCTTGCCTTTGTGTTCACCTGCGCAATGTTTAGGGACACTTATGAGTGAGACCATGAGAATACTGTTTTTTGTTTCTGTGATAGTTCACCCAGACTGATGGTCTCCAGCTGCATCCGTGTTGCTGCCAAGGATATGATATTATTCTTCTTTATGGCTGCATTGTATTCCATCATGTACATGTGCCACATTTTCTTTATGCAATCCACTTGCAATGGGAAGCTAGGGTGGGTCCATGTTTTTGCTGTTGTGAATAGTGCCACAATGAACATATGTGTAGAGGTTTCTTTTTGGTAAAGTGATATATGTTTCTTGACATATTCAAAGAAGTGGGATTGCTAGGTTAAACATGCTTTCCACAAAGGTTGAACTAGCTTACATTTCCATGAACAATGTATAAGCATTCATTGCCTTTTCTCCATAGCCTCTCCAGCACCTGTTGTTTTTGACTTCTTGATAACCATCCTGACCAATGTGAGGTAGTATCTCATTAAAGTTTTGGTTTGCATTTCTCTGACGATTAGTGAAGCTGAGCAATTTTTTTCATACGTCTGTTGGTTGCTTGAATATCTTTCTTATGAACTTTGCCCACTTTTTAATGTGGTTATTTGTTTTTCTCCTGTCAATTAATTTGAGTTCCTTCTAGATACTAGAATTTAGACCTTATTGGATGCATAGCTTGAAAATATTTTTTTCCATTCTGTGGATTGTCTCTTTACTCTCTTGATGTTTCCTTTTGCTGTGCAAAAACTTTGTAGCTTGATTAGGTCCCACTTGTTATGCTGCATTTTCTTTTGTGGAATTGGTCATGAATTTATTGCCTACTCTGATGTTCAGGAGGGTGTTCCTTAAGTTTTTTCTAAGATTCTTATAGTTTTAAATTCCACTTTTAAGTCCTTGGCCATTTTGAGTTCATGTTTGGTATAATAATAGGTAGATGGTTCAAGCCTGTAATCCCAACACGTTGGGAGTTCGAAGCAAGAGTATTGCCCAAGCCCATGAGTTTGAGACCAGCCTGTGCAACATGGTGAGACCTCGTCACTACAATAATTCAAAAAATTAGCCGGGCATGGTAATGCACAACTGTAGTTCTGGCTACTTGGAAGGCTGAGGTAGAAGGATCATGGGAGCCCAGCAGGTCGACACTGGGGTGACCATGAGCATGCCATTGCACTCCAGCCTGGGCAATGAAGTGAGACTCCAACTCAAGAATAATAATAATGATAATGATAGGGGTCCAGTTTCATTCCTCTGTATGTGGTTAGCCAGTCTTTCCTGCACCATTTGATAAATATGATTTCCTTTTCTTAATTTTTTTTTTCTGATTTGTTGAAGATCCATGGTTTTGTTTCCAGATTCTCTGTCCTGGTCCATTGATCTATGTGTCTATTTTTTGTACCAGAACCATGCTTTCTTGGTTACTGTAGTCTTGTAGTAAAGTTGGCAGTCTGGAAATATGATACCTCTAGCTTTATTCTTTTTACTTTTAGCTATTTGGGTTATTTCGGGCTTCCATGTGAATTTCTATATTATCTTTCCTAGATCTGTGAAAAATGATTCTGGTAATTTGATAGGGATTGTGTTGAATCTACAAAATGCCTTGGGTAGAATGGACAAATTGACAAACTCGATTCTTCCAATCCATGGGTATAGTATAGTCCTCATTTGTTTGTGTCACCCTTGATTTCTTTGAGAAATGTTTTGTAGTTCTCTTTGTCAAGATTTTTTGCCTCTTTGGTTATGTAGATGCCATGATATATGTGTGGTGTGTGTGTGTGTGTGTGTGTGTGTGCATTGTAAATGAGATTGTGGTTTTTGTTTTGTGCATGTGTTTGTTGTAAATGAGATTGTGTTTTTTGTTCTGAATATCAAGACTTTAGTGAAGTCTTTTGTTTGTCCAAGCAGGTTTCTCACAGACTTTCTATGTATAGAATTCTATGTATAGAATCATCTACAAAGTGGGGTAATTAACTTCCTCATTTCATATTTGGATACTGCTAATTCTTAATTGCTTTACCTAGGACTTCCATAATATGTTAAAAAGGAGGGGTGAGAGTCAGCATTCTTTTCTAGTTCCAGTTCTTGGTGAAAATGCTTTTAGCTTCTGCTTGTTAAGTATGATTCTGGCTGCAGGCTGTCATAGATGGCTCTCATTATTTTGGGGAATGTTACTTTAATGCCTAAATTTTCAAGGGTTTTTAAAATTAAGAATGAATGCTGAATTGTTTTAAAGCACCTTTTCTGTGTCTAATTAGATATTCATGTGGTTCTTGGTTTTACATCTCTTTATGTGATAAATTATACTTATTGATTTACATATGTTGAACTAGGCTTGCTTCTTGGAAATGAAGCCTACCAGGAATTTTTCTATTTCCTCTAGATTGTCTACTTTATTCACATAGTGATGTTCATAGTATCTCTGATAATCCTTTATATTTCTGTAGGGTCAGTTGTAACATCACCTTTTTCATTTATAGTTGTATTTCTTTCTCTCTCTCTCTCTCTCTCTCTCTCTCTCTCTGTCTCTCTCTCTCTCTCACACCCACCCTCCCTCTTTCTGTCTCTTAATTCTCTCACCTATCTTGCTCTCTTTTTAAAATCTGGCCAGGGGTCTGTCAATCTTCTTTAACCTTTCAAAGAACCACTTTTTTGTCTCATTGATCCTTTGCATGATTTTTTTTTTTTTTTGGTCTTTATTTTATTTAACTGGGACTGCATCTTAATTATTTCAATTTTTACCAATTTTGGAATTGGATAGCTCTTGCATTTCCAGCTGCTTTAGGTGCAACATTAAACTGATTACTTGAGATCCTTCTATTTTATAGGTGCTTGCAGTGTTATAAACTTGCCTCTCAGCACCGTTTTCCTGGTATCTCAGAGATACTGGTGTGTGTGCCTTTGTTTTCATTTATTTTCAGAAATCTTTTTATTTCTGCCTTAATTTCTGTATTAATCCAAAAGTTATTCAGATGCATGTTGTTTAACTTATGGCGTCTGGGGTGGTTTTTTTCAGGAACAATGTTTTATTGATTTCACTGTGGTCTGAGAAGATGTTTGGTATGACTTTAATCTTTTGAAATTTGTTCACCCTTAATTTATGTCAGAGTATATGGTTGATTTTGGAGTATGTTTCCTGTGCTGATAAGAAAAATGTATATTCTGTGGTTGTTGAGTGAAGTGATTTGTAAATGTCTATTAGGCTTAATTGGTCAAGTTTCTAGTCAAGGTTCTGAATTTCCTTGTTAATTTTTTTCCTTGATGATCTATCTAAAGCTGTTATGGTATATTGAACTCTCCAACTATAACAGTATGATTGTCTATGTCCTCTCTTAGTTTAATCAGTAATTGTTTTATAAATGTGGGTGCTTCTATATTTGGTGTGTATATAGTTGATATGGATATTTCTTGCTTGCGGATTGAGTTTTTTTCATTATGTAGTATTTTTCAGTGTACTTTTAAACTTTTATTTGCATAAAGTCTGTTTTGTCCGGTATAAAAATACCTAATCCTGCTCTTTTTTGTTTTCCATTTTCCTAGAAGATATTTCTCAGGCCTTTACCTTGAACCTGTGGGTATCATTTGCAGTGATACGATTTTCCTAAAGGCAGGGTGGCTCATAATTCTTTATCCAATTTTCACTCCATGTTTTTTGATATGTGGGTTATATCATATTTCTATTATGAGACTGCTTTACTTTTAATTTTTTGTGGGTCATTTGTATAGTCTATAAACTCTGTGCCTGCCTGTGCTATTGTTATGAATGAAACTGTTCTTTCATTTCTGTGCTTAGAACTTTCTTAAGCATCTGGAAGAAGCTGGTGTTCTTAAGGATTGAATACCTGAGAATAATTTTAATTCATCTTCATTGATGAAGCTTAACTTGGCAGGGTAGGAAATTCTTTGCTGGGATTGCTTTTCTTTAGGAATATTAAATATGAGTCCCCAGTTCCTTCTGCTTTGTAGGTTTTTTGTCAAGAAATTTTCTACAATTCTGATGGGTCTTCCTTTGTTGGTGGTCTGCTCCTTCTCTTTAGCTGCTTTTCAATTTTTTTCTTTCATGTTCTCCTTATGGAGACAGATTATTATGTGCGTTGGGGATGGACTTCTTGTATAATACCTAACAGGAGTTCTCTGAATCTCTTGCATCTGCATGCCTCTCTCTAGTGGAATAGAGAAAATTTTCTTGGATAATATTTTGGAAGACTTGTCCCAGAGTGTTCTGTTTCCCCTTCTCTCTCAGAGGTGCTATCAACTGTTCTAATTATCTTATGGACTTTGTTCATTCTTTCTAAGCCTTTTCTCCTGTGGTTTTCTTTTTGCCCCTTTGGCCTAGGTTAGTTCAGTAGTTCAGTCTTCAGGCTCTGATATTCTTTCCTCTGCAAGGTTGATTCTGCTGTTGTGACTTGCTATTATATTTTGAAATTCCCAGAAAGAATTTATTATTTCCAGAAGTTCAAATTGATCTTTTCTTACAATAGCCAATACGAATTTTACTTTCTGTACTGTTTTCATGGCCTGAATAATCTGTGTGCTGTGTCCACCTTCTCATGAATCTTGTTGTGTGTCTTTGCCATCCATTATCTGAATTATGTGTCTGTTTTAAAAGACAGGTCATTATAGGTAGCTTTCATTACTTGGGATCTAGAAAACCATTTTGTGTGTATTAACCCACACATTTTCTTTTTTTTTTGCCAGGAAGGGTGATGACCTGGGGGGAAACCGTATAAACTGCTTCACTGGTGCAGTCTGCCAAAGCAGAGCAAGACTTTTCCTCTGTTTCAGTCTTTCCCCTGCCTCCAGAATAGGCAACAGTAATCCTGTCTGCACCTCTGACATCCTCCCCAGACTGCCTGTCTCATCAGCAGGTTTTCAGTAGTGGCCTGGTGAAGCTCTTTTGCTCTACTCTGTCTTATCTGCTCTTGTGAATGTGCAGTGTCCTACTTCTACCAGGAAGGGCCACCCCTTTTGCCCAGGGGTAGAAGGAAAGCAGTGAGGAATTGTTATTTCTTCCTCTGTCTGTGGCTAAGCAGTGTCATTGCCACTGTCATACTGTGCAGAGGTGCTCTGCATCTTAGATCCTACCCTGCTCCATGGGATGGATTATGGTAACCATGGTGGCCATGAGGGCAAGCCATATCTGCAGCTTTGACCTAGGACCACAATAACTGCCAGTGCTGGAAAATCTTCCCTGACCTGGTTGTATCACCCCCACTGGGGAGGGAAGTGTGCCTGGGTGTCCCCAGGTGATCATCTGATAAACATCAATTGGAATTTTCAGGTCAACCCTCAAAACCCTAGGTCTGCTTTTCCATATAGGCTTCTTTGCAGAGAACTGCATTTGTGTAATGTCTTTAGTTGGCCATCTCAGCCCTTCTCCTATCACTTAATCACAGTTATTTCTCTACAGTAACACAAAATGGACTGAAGCATAAGGTATTTATAGAATAGACAAATTCTTATATACATAAAGTAGATTATTGGTTGCTGGGGGTTGGGAGAGAAAAAAATGGGGACAGACTGCTCTTATGTACAAAATTTATTTCTGGAGTAAAAAAAGCCTCAAATTAGATAGTGATGATGAACTCTATTAATATGCATACTCAAAGCCACTGAACTGTACATGTTAAAAGGGTGGGTTTTATCATATGGAAATTGTATCTCAATAAAGCTGTTAGGTAAAAAAAGAAACTATAATCAAAAAACTGCTGACTCTGAGAAATGAAATGGATTTCAAAATGCAGCGTGTTTCAGCGTTTATGTGAGTACATTTTTCAAAGAGAAGGAAAAAAGATTTAAGATAAATGTTCACATTTTGATTAGGAGGAAATTTGAGTCATAGTGATCTATGTAAGACAGTGATTGAACTTTTCTTTTCTTGTTTGTGATGGCCTTTTCTGTTTTATTTAAAGCTATTTACACTAGGATTTTTTTCCTGCTAATGAGTGTTTTGCTCATATTGATCTTTCTGAGATGGTATTTTATTTGACATATTAAAAGCCTTATTTCAGTTCTTCGTGCTCCCAGGGTTGTAGTAATGCAAGCTTGGAAGACCAGGCATCTTTTATGAAGCTCTTTTATCCCCCTTTTCTTTGTAAGATACAGTGTAAATTATGCTTATTAATGAATTGCATGTATACATTATTAGGCTACAAATTTTGGCATGTTTAAATTTATTAAAGATTTTAAAAGTTTGCTCAATTTTTAAAACACATTTATTTAATAACTATGAAGGAATAAAATCAGTAATGCAAATGTGCATGAACAATTATCTGTTTTCTTATTTTTTTCAATTTTTAGATTTTTAAAAAATTTAAAATGTAACGAGTAATGCAATGCTTGAATGAAGATATTTTCTTCAATTCAAAGCAGAAAACTTAATGTTGGGGCATTATCTGTGGCTAACATATACAATAACAATAAATACCCACAAAATTCAGTATCCCACAAGCTGTAAATTTTTTCATGTATGTCAGTAATTACCAAGTTTTCTTATACACGTCATGTGATTATACTTGTATTTGTCTTTGGCATATAGACATGACCCTCAAGATATTTGTTCTATAGGAAACAAACACTTACAGTCAAGCAATGATCATCTCTGCTCATCCTTCCCATTCCAAACATGACATTGTTGTTTACTCATTCCTTCATTAATACTTCACACGTGTTGGTAAAATCACTTCTAATATTTTTTGTATCATCACTACATTTGAAAAAATAAAGAAGCTTGTGGACATTTCTTCAAAAATAAAAAAAATGTATGTATTCATGTACACACACACACATACACACACACACACCCCTAAGCCCACAGGGTGCCTCTGCATGTCCCTTATGTAGACCTACATTAAATTCCCTGACCTATTCATCTAGAACTCTTCACCTCCTTTTTGATTGCTCACATCCAACATTTAGAAATTAAATAATGCAAATTCTTTCTCTAAATTCTCTTACATTCTTTCATATATCTGCTGTTTTAGGGCATGTCTACACTATCTCATAACCTTTATCATCTTGACTGTTTACGATAACCTCCTAACCGATTTCCTTGCCTCCTACCTCATTCCCTTCCGATAATTTTACATATCGTTACTGATCTAAATTTTAAGTGTGCATGCCACATGGTTTCTTTCACTGCATTTAAAACCTGCAATGAATAGTTATGTCTTCTAGATAAGGGCCAAAACCAATCAAGTTTTTTTCAGATTCCTGATCCATGTTCGTCTTCAAGTTTCCCTCTAAAAAGTTCATATTAAACTCTTCAAGTTATTTTGCATATAAAATTTACTTTATCTAAAAGTCTTTCCCCAAGTTCAAATTTTAAAATTTTATCATTTTTTAAAATAAAGTTTGAATATCACTTCTCTTTAAAAGTTTCTTCCTCATTTTCCATAGCCTGCTCTTTCCACATCACTGTTTTTATCTCACAAAAGAAACGAGTCATTTCTCCCTTTGTGTTTACAAAGAACTAAAAGTATTTGCACCTGCCATTTCAATTATTTATTTAATTTTTTCATTATTGGACAATGAACTCTTCAATAGCCGTGATCATGTCTATTTACATCTTTGTATAATTCTTTAATGCCTGTAATAGTTTCTGCTCTATGACAATTAAGAAATATTAAATTGAATAAAGAATAAATATATTGAATACTCTTCTGACACTAACTACTTGGAGTTGGTGCAGACTTCACAAGGGCACAGTCCTTGAAAAGACTGTACTCTCTTCACACACCAGCTGCAAACTTTAGAGACTTTTAGACATTTGCACTTCTGCCCAACTGGTTACAAATCCAGGGTTCCTACCGCCCCCTCAGATTCAGCAATTCACTAGTGTGATTCACATACTTCAGAAAAGTGCTTTATTTTTATTATACTTTTACTATAAAGGATACAAATTATAGCTACTCAAAAGAAGGGACCCATAGAGAGAGATCTGTGAGAGCCCCAAACACGGAGATTACGTGTCCTTCCCTCAAGAAATCAGGATGCATTGTCCTGCAATGTGTTCACCAACCAGAAAAGTCAACTGGAGTTTCAGTTTCCAATGTTTTTATTGGGGTTTTAATGTGTAAGCTTGAATGATGAAACCATCGACCAAGCCAGCTTACCCTCCCCATATGGAGAGATCCCAGAACCTCCCTCAAAGCTCGCACCCCCTGATAACATGTTTTGTCTTCACAGCATAGTTAGCTCCCATCCTGAGACTATATAGAGGCCCACCTTGAGTCATCTTAATAACATACACTGAAGCATATTCCTAGGTACTCATTATCAATAACAAAGTCACTCTTGTTACTGCAGAAATTCAAAAAGCTTAGGTCTATTCTAGGAATGCTGAATAAGACCAGACAAATGTTTTATTTTACAATATAAAATTATAGATATCGAAAATACTAGATATTGTTTCATAGTAAATATTATTATAATTATCAAACTGATAATTGCTTATCAGTTAAAAATTTATGATGATACAACATAGCAGCCTAAATTTATTTTTATCTTCTTAAGCCAGGAATTTTAAGGGATAAATTTGCCTTAACATACCTACACAGGTGCTGGTTTGTTTTCCCTTCATAATTTGCAGAAATATCTCCACCATAATTTTGCAAAACTTTAAAAAATTACAGCATATTATAACAACTTTTTAAAATCATGCATTTACCTTGTTGGGACTTTTTTGACATTCTAATTTCAAGATAAAGATCCATCCCATCGTCGTTCAAATGATCACAGACATTGGTATTAAAGGTTAAAGTTAATTATCTTAACCTGCTGAAATTAACAACTGAAGTTAAGTCTCAAAAAATGTTTTCTTTCTACACATATTTGTGCTCATCACTGTTCTAGGCGTTAGTAAACAAGTCAGACAGAAATATCTGCTTTCATAAGACAGATTATAGTACAAGTAAGGAGGCAATACACAAAGTAAACATATAACTTATATAGCAAGTCAGATTATGCAATGTTATCAGGAAAAAGTATGGCAAAAAGTAGGATAGAGAATATTTGCAAAGTGGGATATACAATGTTAAAATAATGCAAACATGAAAGCAACCTTAAGAATGTGACATTTGAGTGAGGATCTGAAGTGAATAGTAAGTGAGTTATCTGCGTAACTTGAAGAGAAACATTCCAAGGAGAAGAATATCAAGTGTCAAGTTGTTGAGATGGAATAGAGCTGGCAGTTCCAAGATGAGGGAAGAGGCAAATGTGTATAGAAAAGAGTGAGCAGAATAGTAGGAATAGATAAGGTCAAAGAAGTGTGATGAAATTTAATGAGGTCTTGTAGTTCACTATGACAACACTGTTTTGTTTTGTTTTGTTTCTTAAATGAGTGGATAATATCCATGAGCTCTGAGAAGATGAAAGTCAGACCTACTTGTAATCAGTCTGTGTTTTTCCATCACAACATCAATAAAATTTTTAAAAGAATACAGTCAAGGCTACATCACAGCTATAAAATAACTAATAGTTTTTTCTTATTTGTGATTGCTGCTTTTTTACAACCTCACATCACTCATGCCTTAAGAACAATAACACCCAGATGCCCAATTGCTTAACTGCCCTGATTATTAACAATATCTCCTCAAAACAGACTTTTGATTTCCAACTGCTTTCTTGGAGTCATACAATAAGGTCCTCCCTGCAAGTCCTGTCTTACTGAGACTCCCCAGGCTTCCTCTGTTGTGTACCTTGCTTGCTGCAGCCAGTTAGATAAACTTAACGTTCACTACAAGTGTGTTGCTGGTGGTATTCGGCAGATTTGAACAGAGAAGCTGTGCTATTATATCTTACATTTTGTAAGATAATGAAGGGTATAGTGTTGTGAATAGACTGAAGTCATACAGGCAGAAGAAGATGAAATAATTAGAAATTTAAAAATGCCACAATTCAGATGAAAGATAATATGAATTTGACCGTAGTGTTAGTGAAAAATGGTTGGAAAGTAGTTGGATAGTGAATGTATCTGAAGGTAGAGCTGTGAGCCTTTCCTCATGGATTGCATGTGAACATACAGAGAGAAGACTCAAAAATGACTCAAAAGATGGGGTCTAACCTGTTGGAAGGACTATATTGCATATACTTGAGAAGACTGCAGGATAAGCAGGTTTAGCAGTGAAATACGTGAGTATAGGGATCATGGAAAAATTTGGACTGGAGATGCAAATCCCTCAGTCCTTCCAGTATAGATGGTATTTAAAGCCACGAGACTAATGGAAATCAATGAGAGAGTGACTATGTTTTCCTTGTATCAGTATTTTCAAAATTGATAAACTGTATTTTTTTTACTTTGAGTCAAATTTGTCTTTATATGCTGTGGATGTCACGATCTTGTAAGAAACCTTGGGTTCTCAAATTATCTAGTACTTTGTAATGCCATTAAATTGCTTTTACACGTCCAGAGTATTAGTTTCAATTTCTTTAAAAAATTAAAAACAAAAACCTCAATTTCAGACTATTTGTCACTTACCTTTCTCTTAATATTTAAATGTATACATTATTCTGACACTAACTTTTCAATCCACTATTACTAAGGCTATCATATAAAAAATCTAGGGTGGAAGAAAAATAGTTTCAAAATCTGATATTTTGCTCTAATGATTCAATTAACAAAACAAGATAAAGACCCATCCCATGTCATCACTCCTAACAGCAGATAATCTGTCACACTATACTGATGCTGACTGTGATGGAAATATTTTCTGGTTATTGTAGTTAGATGTTCACTTTTTAAAAGAAGTTGGTCTCATTTGGATCCATATCTGTCATATAAGTTTGATAAATGTGAATTAAAACAGAGCAGAAAGTTGAATGTCAATATTTACCCTAGATACCAGCAGTGATGATGTTTACTGTGTTCTGAATAGTCAGAAATGCTCATTGGGCCTGTTGGGATTTGTTTTGTTTTGTTTTGTTTTGTTTGAGCTGGAGTCTCACTCTGTTTCCCAGGTTGAGCACAGTAGTACGCTCAGGGTCACCACAACCTCAACACACTGGGCTCAAGCAATGCTTCCACCTCAGCCTTCCACGTAGCTTGAAACTACAGGCCTGAGACACCACATCTGATTAATTTTTTTTATTTATTGTAGAGAAGAAGTTTTGCCAAGTTGTCCAGGCTGGTTTCCAATCCCTGGGCTTAGGGAATCCTCTTCCCTCTGCCTCTCAAAGTCCTAGGATTACAGTTGTGAGCCACCATGCTCACTCGGTCATTTACTTGAATAGTTTTATACTAATTTAAGATCATATAAAGTTTTTTAGAATGATATTTCTGTAACTTGCAAAAAAAGGACATTTTTAATTTTAAGATAAAAGAACAAACTAATGCCTAAGGATTTATTTGTCTGACACTTTTGCATGATTGTGGGACTTACATACAAATTTCATAATGACAACGTATCTGCCCACACCACACTGAGTGTTCAGCAGCATGACCCCCATGCCCAACCTCTCTGTTCACCAGATCTCACCCTTAGTGACTTTTTTTGTTTCTTCAGAAGAAAAAAGTCCTCAAAGGAAAACGTTTTGCCAATATGGAAGAGATGAAATAAAAAATGGCCAAAGCACCAAAAGGCATCAAAATTGACAAGTCCAAAAACAGTTTCGACCAGCAGAAAAAGCCTCTAATAGGTGTATTGCATCAAACAGTACTTTGAAAGTGACTGAAGTTTAGACATGTAAGAATAAACATATAATTTTTTGTTTTTATTTTAATTTTTTTTCTCTTAATTTTTTATTTTAGAGATGTGGGGTACAATTCAGGGTTAGGTATACAAATGTTCATTATGCACATACCCTTGTTGAATACACAATTTTTATAAATAAATTTTGAGCATTTTGGGGTGTCCCTTTGTATTGTGAATGGCTATATTCATAAACCTAGCAAACCTAACATAAATTTTTGTTTTTTAACAGTCCTTTAAGAAGCTGGCTTTTCAGTGATTCAATCAGAAGGCATTTACTGACTGACTACTCCATTTGGTTAGATGTTGGTAATATCAAATAAAATAAAGCATTGCCCCTGGTCTTAGAGAAAGTAAAACCCAAAAAAGAGAAATCTAGTAATTCAACAATACACAAGGCAGTGCATAAGAGGTATGCATAAAATTCTACTCTGTAATCAGAAAAGGAACAACTATGTCAAACTCCAAAGCAGCAGGGAGATTCAGAAGATGCATGAGTCTGTTAAATATTCAGAAGCCAACCAGACCAAAAAAAAAAAAAAAAAAAAAAAAAGGAAAAGAGAGCATTACATTTAGAAAGAATAGCATGTGTGAAGGCATATTGGAAGCATTTTATGGAATGTCTTATTTGGGCAGCTACAGGTAGTTTGCAAGGACTTTAGCACATGTGACTGAAGAATAGTGGTCCTGAGGTTCAAGATGTAAACTTGGGCCAGAAGATTGAAAGATTGAATAACAAGCAAGAGGCTATAAATGTGTACTGATATTTTCTATGTAATTAAAAGTTACATTTTCTGTCATTAATTAATTAATTATGTCATTAGGTATAATTAATTAATTAATATTTAAAGTTACAATCCACAAAAAGCTGACTTTTAAGCAAATCCTATGTGTCAGGAGCAGAGTCTTTAGTAATTTATTGAGATGCTACTCACTAAATTGTCCTGAAACTGTTGTCTGTTATTTCCAACACCTTTATGGATTATTATTTGTATGGGGGGAAGAAGTTTCATTTTATTTAGACATACTTGAGTTGTTGGGTTTCCTAAGTTATGGATAGGATTTTGATTAATGATTAGATCCATATTAAGAATTATAATTTTTATTTCATAGTGTCCACTATTTCCTTTGTAGGTTTTAATAGGATTTCAGGAAAAATAATTTTAAAATGAAAAAGATTTAGTATTTTTTTCAGCTGCTTTCTATATTATTTGTTTCTGAAAGGCCATGTCATATGTTTCACACATTTATGGGTTTGATTAGAGGAATCAGGAATGCAATATATGTTTTTTTATAAGAAAATTATACTAAAATTAGAGGATTCATTAAAGTACATCTAAATGAACACACTTTTAACTAGAACCAGGGAAGTGGAAAGACAAAGAGATTAAGGGGAGTGCTTGAAATCACAAGCAATTTAGTGTAAAATCTAGGCATAGGGCATGTATCTTCTAAGCTCAAGGGTAAATGTTTTATGTTTCTCTCTATACTTTGGTTTGATTACTTGGTATCTTACCCTAAATGTTATTTTTCAGAGAATGAGTAAGATTCAACAGCATAATATGCCAAAGATGGCCATTAATGAAGGGGAACTACTGAAAGCAACAAATCTTAGTTGCTCTAATACCCACATTGTTATTATGCTTAATTTCAAAGTATCCTTTTAAAAAATATATGTGAAAAGTATACAATAATGGAGTATTTAATTTTGGCTTCTTTCTATTTTAGGACCATGTTAACAGTTCACTAGGACATGCCTTTCTCTACATTGGATTGTCTTTTGACAATCTCAGTGCAATCTCAGAAGATTCAGAGTTTGTTTAGTTTGTTCAGAATGTTGGCTGGTAATCTAAACAAATGAAATAGGTAAAATTTGCCTGGAGACATTACAAATTGGCTTGTTTTTCTCAAGATAGTTGATATTTTCTTTTCAGTTGCAAAAAAATCTTAGAAATTTCGTTTTATAGAAATTTTGACATAGATACTAAGTCCTTACTGCTTTCTTAATTTAAAAAATAATGTGAATAAATCCTATTGACATAAAGTAATTTAAAATTATTTTTTATCCTACTGAAGGCAATTTCAAAATAATACTAAATGAATATATTATGGCAACAGTTAAACATTATTTTTTGCCTATGAAAAGAGGATCACTTTATAATGGCAGTTATTCTAACTTACTGACAATTAATAAATGTGTTCTCATTTTTTTTGTAAAAATAAGAAAAGTCTTTCTATGTGGATTTAATAATCACTTTAAGAAATTTATTAAGTATTAAAGTCTTTATAAATATAAGAAATGACTTAATTGGAGGGGCATGGGGGAAACATATGCCAACCTAAGTATCTTTGGGTAAGACTGAAGTCCACAAGGCTAACGTCAGAAGGAACTGCACATAATCCCTGCACTGTAGGTGTTATAATGGCTTTTCACTGGGATACGAGTCAACATTTCTGAAAACACTGTACATGTATACTGGAATTGAACAATCAAGTAAATGGATGGTAGATAGTGGGAACCAGATCTGTCACTGGTGTTAATTATTTATTATGAGACAATATTAATTCATTAATTGTGAAAATGTACAATACTTATATAAGAATTTGTAATAGGAGACATTGAGAAGCAAATATATGGAAACCTCTTGCACTGTCTTTGTACTAACTTCTCTTTTTATTAGATTGAGAGGTTACAAGGGGAGGAGGCTATAATAATGTATGTGATAATGAATTAGTTGTAGACATTAGTATAAACTTTGTTTATCTTAATACAGATTACAATGTTTACATATAAGATATGTATAGGTATGTGTATATATCCACAGGTCAGTACACACTTGTATATTTTGTGGCTCTGTCTTCAGAAAGGACTTAAAAGCAATGCTACTGCATAGTAATAGGTACATTTAGTTTCCAGAATTGGTTTCTAATACCATCCTTAAATAATAGGAACTAGGGCTCCTCAGGATATGGTTAATTTTAAGACTAAGGAAGGAAATATATGATTAACCTGGAGTACCTTGTACCGTTAGCAAGTATGCATGTGTTCATAAATACACACAATTATGAGGGGGAACCCCCCCAAAACAAGAATTATCTTTTTGGAAGGCAGGGCCTATGTATCACAGGCCTCCCCTGTTAGGCAAGTGTTCTAGGAACCCATCAGCATTAGTGTACCTGCTAACATTATTGTGAGACGCTGCAATATCAAGAAACAACACAAGTTGTGCAAACAGGTAAATGGTTCTTCCATCATGACAATGCTCCTACCAGTACCATGCTGAGTCATCAGCAGTTTTTTACCAAATACAGCATGACCCCCATTCTCCACCCTCCTTATTCAATGAATCTCACCCTGAGCGACTTTTTTGTGTGTTTCTCTAAGTGAAGAAAGTCCTTAGAGGAAAACATTTTTGCAATGTGGAAGAGGTGGGAAAAAAAAGCAGAAACACTAAAAGACTCACAATTAACAAGTTCAAAATCGTTTTGAGCAGTGAAAAAAGGCATCTTGATAGGTGTATTGTATCAAGTGGAGAGTGTTTGAAGGTGACTAATGTTTAAACAAGTAGAATGAATACACAATTTTGAATAAATAAATTCTGTTTAGGTGGTGCCCCTCATAAATGATTACATAATAAGTGAGAGAAATGAGATAAATATCCCACGCAGAAGAATTCTATGTGAATATGTGGTGCAAAGAGAGAGAAGAACAAACCCACTTGCCAGGCCCTGGATTAACTCATCTCTGCACTGAGGTTCTATTTAAACTAATTTATAGAATTAAACAAAGCAAAGCAACACACTTACATCACTTATAACTGTGACTAGCACATAAAAATGTCTCAGTTAATTTTTCTCATAAGTAGAAAGAGCATAACTTTATATGCCTTAAGTGTGTCTTGTACATAGTGACTTTCTTCCAAAGTTTTAATAGGGTGAGAAAAAAAGAAGCAGTTTTATAGAGAAGAAACTTTGGAAACACTACACTACAAGGTGATCAAAGTTAATGACAACAGTGAAGACCATGTTAATAGGATGTACTATTGTTATATTGTTATGAAAATGAAAGACTATCTCTGCAGTCTTCTTCCCCAAAATCTATAACTATAGTGTAATAATGGAGAATGCTTCTGACAAATCCCAATTGAGGACATTCTATAAAGTAACTTACCAGCATTATTCAAGATGACCAAGGTCGTCAAAAGCAAGGAAAGTTTGAGAAAATGTCACAGTGAAGAGGAAGTCAAGAAAGCATAACTATCAAATGTGATTTGATATTGTGGATAAGATACTGGAATAGTAAAAGATTATTACAGGAAGACTAAGGAAATCAACCTATCTATCTATCTATCATCTATCTATCCATCCATCCATCCATCCATCCATCTATACACATGTATATGTGAGCACTAATTAATAATTACGTAACAATATTGATTCACCAGTTGTGACAGAAGTTCCATTTTATATAAGATTTCATAATAGGAGAGATTGAGTAACAAATATATGGAAAATCTTTGTATTATCTTCACATTTCTTCCCGTAAATCTAAAATAACTCTAAAATAAAGCTTTTGCTGAAAATATGATGGTCTAACAACTTAATTTTCTATCAGACTTATAGAAAGTAAATATATTTCATCTGAACAATATTATATAATTATAATTTTATATTGATGATAGCAAACACTGACTGAGATATTTCTGCTAGTCACAGTTTTAAGTGATTTAAGTGTGTTGTTTTGCTTTGTTGGATTCTATAAATTAGTTTAAATAAGGCCTCAGTGTAGAGACAAGTTAATCCAGGGCCTGGCAGGAGGGTTTGTTCTTCTCTCCCTTTGCACCTTGGGCCTCTGCCACAGACATGATCTGTCAGATCCTCAGTCAGGCCAAGAATCACCTGAGCTTGAGCCCTCTCTTTGTATTTATTGGCGTTGGAGGTACGGGAGCAGCACTGTATCTCATGTGTCTGACAATGCTTAATCCTGATGTTTGTTGGGACAGAAAGAATAACCCCGAGCCCTGGAACAAACTGAGTCCCAGTGATCAATACAGATTCTACTCAGTGAATGTGAATTGCAGCAAACTGAAGGAAGAAGGTCCAGAGTTTTACATGAAATGTTTTACTATAAAGCTGCTTAAAATGAAGGTCTTTTAGAAGCTGTCCACACAATTTTCCACTTAACCAGGAATTACTTCTCCTCTAAAAACATGAAGTCATGCTGATATACCGGGTTGGGGATTACACTAACACATATCTGAAACTTGAAAAAAAAAGTTTAAATATAGCTTTGTTTATGACAATTATAATAAGGCCTTAGCTGATATAGTGATATTGTATTGAATTATTCCCAAAGTTTTTGTTATATCTCTCTTCTCACTCTTCCACCATAGAAAAACTGAGCAAGGCCATATAATCCCAAGGATTTATCTATCATTTATATTTAGTGATATCACTTCAGCACCAAATCTCCTCAAATTCCAGGTTAGTATTTCCAACTGATCACGGAACTCTTTAGAAAAATCAGTATCATCCCCAAGTCTCAAGATTTACTTGTAGAAAACAAAACCAAGCCAATTTTCTTCTTCCTATTTACTGCCCCCAGACTACTCCTCATATTTTCTCTGAGTTTATATGGATATGAACTTCAATCTAATCACCCAAGCCATAGATTTTTGTATCCAGTTTCTTTCTCCTTATTTCTTACTCCCATGACCCACATCCATTTTTGTCACTCAGTCCTATCTCTTCATTTTCTCTTCCTCCTCCATGCCAATCTTCATCAGTTCTTCCTTAGCTCAAGTCTGTGTGTTCTCATTTTCCAATTCATCTTTCACAAATTCAGCATTTAGTTTTCTAAAACAAATTTAGCAGCTTAGCAGATATCTGCATTAAGATCTTTGCTGTTTTCCTAATACCCCAATTTCAAACTCTTTATTGGCATGACTTCTTAGTTGCCTTAAGTTTGTTTTCCAAAAAATCCTTGGTGGGACTACATTGTAGGTTAAATTGTGACCCTCGAGAAGTTAAGGTTCAAATTCTAATCCCAGCACCTCTGGGTGTGATCTTATTTGGAAGTAGAGTCTTTGCAGATGTCATCAAGCTAAAATGAGGTCATATGGGGTGTGGCTAGGCATTATATTGAATGACTAGTGTCTTTAAAAAGATAGAGATTTGGAACACAGAAACACAGAGGGCAAAGAGAGAAGAAGGCTGTGTAATTAATTACAATGACTGAAATAATGCCACTAGAAGCCAGGGAATGACAAGGATTGTCAGCAACCTTCAGAAGCTAGATGAGACAAGGGAGGATTCTTCCCTAGAGACCAAGGGAGCCCTGTCTTGATCTCAGACTTCTAGATTCACAGAACAAAGTTCTGTTGTTTTAAGTCCCTTATTTCACTGGGCTTTGTTCTGGCAACCCTAGGAAACTAAAATGTATTTTTCTCATTCCTGGGGCATACTGTATGCTTTACATGTCTTTTATTCTGATCCCCTGTTGAAATGTCATTGTTCACATTCCTGATGTCATTAACTATTAACCCTGGACACATTTTCATACTCTCTTTGGTGGTATTATTTTCTCATATATGTGTTTCTTTGAAAACATATGTAATGATTTATTAAAACCATTGAAAATATTTAGTTGTTCACATATTTTGCATTTCTGTTATCTTTTTAAAAAAATCATTCCTAGCACTTAGCTAAGTATCTAACAAAAAATAACTGTCCAACACATTTTATTAAATGAATAAATGAATGGCATTTTCCAAGTCTCCATGTTATTAATATGTGAACTAACAACACATAGAGATGCTTCACATTTTGGAGTAAATAGTCATGAAATAATTTTGGAAACATCAGTTTTAACATATGTTCTAAAAGTTGATATGCTAATTATTTGAGATAATATAATCTTCTGTAATACTTAAGTCCTAAAACATCTTCATTTTAATATTTAGAACATTAGTTATCTCTATCTCATTAAAATTAATTAGTTTACTTGAATAGTAAAATCTTGGCTATTGTTCTCTGTTTAAACATAAAATGACATATGTTTGCATAAATAATATTGAACTTCTTATTAGAACAGTCAAGGGAAGTAAAAGCTTTCCAATCCAAATAAGATACATTAACATACAACTGTAAACAGATGTTAAGAGAGGCCACAGAAGGACATTTGCACTTTGTTACCAATTTAACAATCTTTTCCTTTCTAATTAAAAGAGAAAATAAATGATCCCATAAGGGAATTACCCAAAGTGTTACTAGTTAGTATAAATGCCCAATTAAAATTATTAAGATGTATGCTTTATTCCTATCACATTAAACAATCATCACACAGAATCTAAACATATTTAAGAAACTCACACCCAAAAGGAAAAATATTGTTTACTATTGATATTAAGGGGGAAAATCAAGAGAGTAGTAAATTATAAGAAAAACGTAAATTATCTCCTGTGTCCAATCTAAATAATAATGAGAAAAAAGAATTAAACAAGTGGAACAGAAACAATTTGTCAAATATTTCATCAACAAGAATAGAAAGTGATACAAGGACATTCTTGAGATAATCAACTGAATGTCAGATATGGGAGGAGCATTGTAGCCTCACTGCTGTGATACACAATTGATTGTTAGGACTCTGCGGGGAATTGCTCAGCTCAAGAGGAATACAAATTAGATCTCCTTATAGTTCAGACATGTACAAGTCCCTCTCTCACATGAAGAAAGAAGACAAGAATTTGGAAATATCTTTAGGCGTGTTATTTCATTCTCTGCCCAGCAAAGCAAAAAGTGGGGAAAGCCCGAGCACCTGGAGTAAGTTTATTAAATGATAACAGTGGGTGGTGGTTAGTGAATAAAATAGAATGATGAGAGAGATGCTGGTAAACACTGCATAATAGGGATATGAATCACTAGAACTTTAGAAAAATAAACAGTAATTGGAAGAAAATGCAGAACACTAATGTGAGTTTGATGTTTACAGATCTAGTTGTTTTCCCTCTAGTCTAAAAGTTGGATGTATGAGGAAAAGACCAATAAAAAATAATTGGCACTCTCCTGTGTAGCTGTTCTTTTCATTCGAGTAAACTACGTATAGGAAAAAATATCAGAAAAATATGCCATGAGGTGATTCTATTGGTGTAATAAAGACAAAGCTGTGACAAAACTTGTAATGAAAAGCAATTTGGACTGTTGAACTCTGATGATCTAGTGGAGGGGCTGGAGTTTGTGAATGTCACTAATGGCTTCCTGCACATACTTGGGGAAAGTTTTGTTTCTCTCAAAGATATAAATAACATTAGAGAAATTTAGGGAAGTTTTTTTTTTAAACCTGAAAATAGCTTTGGCTCCTTTGTATACATTCTATCTAGAATGGGAGCAGATCTAGAATGGTAGCAGAAAAAAATATTTGTATTAGAATAGAATTTGAACACTATATTATTAAATGGCTGTGATCCCAGTCAGTTCTCCTAACGTTGGGAAACTCCACATCTTCATTTATAGAACAAGGATGATACAACCCTGCCTCATACCTTCATTTGCTTAGGTGAAGAGTATTTGTAAAGGACAACATCATGTTTGGTTTATTGGTTGCCCTTGAGAAATATTATATCTCTCTTTGGCGCCATTGAAACCATGAGTGTGCACACAGTCATCTGTGGGCAACAGATCCTTCCAGTGTTCAAAATAAACTTGGTATATTTTGTTATAGTCAAAGATGACTGTATAGTATAACCACCACCAAGTTTCGCTAATATGGTGCTGCTTGGGCACTATAAACTTGTGATTTTTAACCTGGCATAGCTTCATAGATATATGTAGTTCATACTTATGCATTTCCCTGTTTCTCTACACGTGATTTGCATAAAGAGTTCACCTCAGCCGGGCTCAGTGGCTCAGCCTGTAATCTTGTGCTTTGGGAGGCCGAGGTGGGTGGATTGCCTGAGCCTGCGGGTTCGAGACCCCCCTGGGCAACTTCGTGAGATCTCATCTCTACAATAAATCAAAAATCAGCCGATCGTGGTAGCACACGCCTGTAATTCCGGCTACTCCGAAGGCTGAGGCAGAAGGATGGCTGGAGCCCAACAGGTCGAGGCTGCGGTGGCCGGGAGCGGCCACTGCACTCCTGTCTGTGTGACAGAGTGAGACTCCAACTCAAAAAAAAAGAGTTCACCTCAGTTATCTCTACTTGGAGACAAGCTCTCATCTAATATTGAGTTTTACTTGCCGTGAAAACTGAGGAAAACAATACAAAGTAGGTGAGTAAGCTCCCATATTGTGGTGCGTAAGACCACTGGTTTTGGAGGCAGACAAACCTGGGTTTGATCACTATCTCTGGCATTTGAGAACTTTACAATCTTGAATGAGCTAGCTATCCTCCCTAGGAAACAGATTTATCATTAAATGTAGGTCTTAATTTTACCAATCTCAGAGTCAATGCGATAATTATATGGGAAAAAACTTAAATAGTAATATTGATAATAATGATTTCTTCCTCATACAGTTTTACTAGAATATTGCCTGTCAAATTGTGTTTCATAATTAAAATTTGTTATTGTCATTTTATTATTAATATTGGTTTTAATTCAGAGAAGATATTTATATTTATTAATGAGAAGATATGTAATTTTTCTGAATAAAAGGATAAGAAAGTAGTCTCAGTATATATTTCAAGCAGACATAAATGAAAGGTATTGTTTAGACATTCATTGATTCTGATGGTATATTTAGCTTACTCTGAACTCATTTGCTTTTAAATATTTTATTAATTTTAAAAAAATAGTATATTACATTTACTGTAAATAAAATAATTTTATAAATTGTGACACATAATTAGTACTGTTTATTGGTAATGGCTGCATAACAGTTATTTGAATGCTATTTAAAAAAAATTAGGTTGTCAATTTTAATTACAAAAACAAATTACATTTTATATAGAAAAAATATATATTGATATAATCAATTATATCAGATATAGACTACCTAGTCTTCATCCTTATATTTTCCTAAGCTCCATTTTATTAAAATATTGTTATTTGTGCTTTTTATTCTTATTCTGCAGATTAAGCTCACAAAGCTTTTATGCATTAGGATGCATTTTTATGAGAACAAGAATTTAGTCGTATTATAATTTTCCTTATTTTAAATGTGTATGTTACATTACCAGTTTTTTGTTTGTTTGTTTTTGTTTTTGTTTTTGTTTTTAGTTGGAGTCTCACTCTGGTGCCCAGACTGGGGTGCAGTGGAACGTTCACGGTCACCACAGTGTCAACCTGCTGAGCTCCGGCAATCCTTCCACCTCAACTTTCCAAGCAGCTGGAACTACAGGCACACATTACCACGCCCGGCTAAGTTTTTGATTTATTGTAGAGACAAGGTCTCACAAAATTGCCTGAGCTTGTCTCGAACCCGATAAAAAATAAATTTACTCTAAATCTCATCACATTTTCATTGATACAGTCTATTAGGCACTTGAGAAAAAAATATTTGTTGGAAATTTTAAGTAAGTTACCCCTTGTGAACATTGTGATAGAAATACATTTATACCTCCTCAATAATATAGGTGTTAATATAATCTCCAATTTATATTAGAACCTAGTCTAGCACACTGCTCTTTTTAATTTATTCCTACATCGCTCTTCTTTGAATTTTCTTTTTAAACAGTATGTGGAAAGTGGGAGAGATTGGAACTTGCAGCATTTTTCCTGAGCTTGCTTTTTCTCAAGTAATAGTATGATGTCAAGTTGTATTCACCATGATACTATTTGAGTCTTGAGTTTTCTTTGTAAGGTATTATGTATTATGCTAGCCTGGGCATCAGAGCCAGACTCTGTTTCTACCAAAAAAGAAAAAGAAAAAGAGAGAGAATTAGCCAGGTGTGGTGGTGCAAATCTGTAATCCCAGTTACTCCATAGGCTGTGACAGGAGGATCACTTGAGTCCAGGAGTTTGAGGCTGCATTGAACTGTGATGGTGCCAGTGTACTCCAACCTGGGTGACAGAGCAAGATCCTGTCTCTAATATATACATATATAAAATGTGTGTTGTGTTTGTGTGTGCATGCTCAGAATCTTTATTTTTTGTCAGTTTTAGTTATAATTGTTTTTCTAGAAATGTTTATTGAAATTATGCTGTTTATATGTATTCTATAGTGTTGTTTATATAACTATCTTATTCACACTATAATAACTACATTCTATAGTAGTACTAACTTTCAAAATATTAATATTTTGTATTTGTTTATATATACCTCCTTTATACATTTCTTGATATGTTTCTATGAATTTGCCAATTTGACTAGACTCTAAAGATAATTTTTGGTTTTATAACTCTCTGTAGTACGTTTCATGATTTTATTAATATTGCCATTTTCTTTATTATATCATTTTTTCCACATTTTTACTTTAATTTGCTATTTCATCTCTAAATTCTTAGGAAGAAAGCTTAGGTCATTGATTTTTCTTTCCTGCTTTCTATTATATGCATTTAAAGAGATTATCTTTCCATTAAGTATTATTTAGCAGCAACAGCTAAGTTTTGACATAAAACACTTTTATTAACATTTACTTCAAAGTATTATTTAATATCCATTGTGATTTTTTTCATTGACCTATGGGAGTGTATTGCTTTATTTCCAAGAATTAGAATATTTTCTAGCTATCTTTTTGTTACTGCCTTGCAGCTTGATTCTATTGCAGTCAAAGGCATATCTGTATGTTTTATATCCTTTGAAATTTGTTGTGAAAATAAACTTGGAAAAATAACATTCAGTGGAAACAGTAAGCTTGAATCTGATTTCTTAACAACAACAAAAAATGTATAACATTTTCAAAATGCTGAAATAAAGTAAGCTATCAAGCCAGAACTCTAGTTCCAATGAAAATGTCTTTCAGACAAAAACTAAAAATGTATCAGCAACAGACCCACACTAAATAAATTGTAGAAGAATACTTTAAGTCAGAGAAAATCCAGAGCACCTATTTTAGTGTGTGATTCGTTGTAAGTTGCATGTTTTCCAAGTGTAGTTCTCCTTGGATGTGTATCCAACTTATGAGAGGATAGGACTTGAAGCTTCTCTGCCTTTTAGGTAGTGTTCTGTTCTAAGTTTGGTAAACGATTATGCACAGAAAATATGTATGTCACTTGCTGAACAGAGGATTTACTTGTCAGCTAATAAAAACATATATATATATATATATAAGAATATATATATATATATTCTTTTTTTGCAAACTTTTGAAAAAAAAGTTGAGATGACCAATGGTCAGCTAGCTTGTACCTGAATGATTCTTCTGAATAAGTTGTTTCCACACATATACACATTGTATTATGATCAAATCAGGGTAATAACTTGGAAAGTCCTGTTTTATTCTCTGAAAAGTGCTGAATTATTCTTAAATTAATCAAAAGTTTCAGGTAAGGAATATAATCAGTGCTTTTCTGTTTTCTCTGATTTCCTTTATTAAAAAGAGAATTTTTAGTGATACATATCTAATACTTTTTTCTCTGCAATTTTATATTTATATTTATTTTCTTTTCTACTGCTGACCCTTAAAAAATGGGAGGTGATGTTGGAGATATGTTTCAATTGTTCACTTAATGATCGAGTGAAGAAATTTCAGATGTAATGTGTGTTTAGTAATCTTAGGCTGTCATATTTGTATAATGATGATACCAGGACATTGAAGAAAGGCTTTCTGTTTTGCATTTGTGTCTGGTACCTCCATCTGTTCCACAGGTAAAGGTAACTCTTTTCTACAGAATACTTCTGATTGTTTTGGTATATGAAATAAACCAAACTATATTTCTCATCTCCTCCTTTTTTGTTGTTCATACTAGTTAGACTTTGTTCCAACCTGTATAATGACCATTTGTATACCTAACCCTGAATTGTATCCCACGTCTTTAAAATAAAAATTTTAAAATTAAATAAATAAATATGCTGAAAAAAAGAATCAAAATCACTCTAGGTATTTTAAATAGAAAGGCATTTAATACAGAATTTTTGTAAAATTATTGGAAAGACTAAATGAATGAGAATCACATGACCTTTAATGAAGCTATTGATCTGAGGATAAGAAGGTCAAGATCTGGATGTTGCAACTGAATCCACAGTTGCCTTACATATGCATGAGCCTGTTGACTGAAATAGGGAAACTCCTATATCCTTACAGGCTTGGTTTTTCTTGCTGGATAAAAAAAAGAAAAACACCAGTAAGATGATGTTGGCTTCTCTTCTACCTTATAAACTTTAAAAATGTATATAATCAGTAAAACTTAATTTACATGTAAAACATCTAGCAAGAGATTCTGGGATACAGTTTTTAGCTTTACCATTACTGCAGCAGAACAAGTCACAGAGGAGGTACGAAGAGGTGTTAAGAACTTAGCAAGTGTCTTACATGACATGATCAAAATGTTTCAATTTTAATTTTAATAACAAATACTTTCATTTTCACAGATTCTGCAAGGGTAAGGCTAGAAACAAACTCTTGTTTGTTTGTTTTTTCTTTTTCTTGTTTTTGAGGGGAAAAAAGCACACAAAGTATGATTTCTTTACATTGTCTGTCACTAATAAGGACATTGGCAAAAAAAAATCTTGCCTTGGGTTTACACTAAACTTTGATATAATTGTCAAGTACATGTTTATCTCAGTTGCAATATCATTGACTATGTGCTCCTCTTAAAAGAAAGCATTGTGATTAATCTTACATTTCGATGTATACATAGTACTATCACAATCCCCACACAAATGACCAATGACTGAGAGTCTGAATACAGTTGGGGCAAGTCAATATTATTCTTACATTCACTGTATACCCCTCTTATGTATGGTGTAGTTGATTTTTTTCTGTTAATCAAATGAATACTTGTATCAACTCTAAGGAGAGGATCTATGTGATTCATTGTCTTACTTTACTCTTTTTCATAAAATCCACTTTGCTGGTTTTACAGAACGTATTTGTATGGTTCCATGAATTGTTAGCTAAATATACAGAAAGATAAAGTACTTCATTTGGAGGAAGATTGGCTTGGCATGCTTAATGATGTTATAGATCACTCCCAAGAGCTTACAGTGTTAACTTGATAATTCAGTATATTCAGAAAATATTTCAACAACCCAACATTTTGAAGATCAGCTTGGGTCTAAGTAGAAAGCTTCGTAAACTAAAGGGATTAACTCTTGCGATAATGGAACTCACCAAAGTACAGTGACATAGGGTCAGGCTCAAATTCCCCATATTATAACCTCACTAAAGCCTTTAATCACAATTCTGTGCTTTTTGAAATTTTCATGAATTACGAGGAGACTGAGATGAGAAACCAAATGTTAATTAACTTTATTAGTTTATAAATCAGTGTAATTATACATTGTTTCATCACATATCATTTGCATGCTTCCTTTCTGGGTTATATAACAATAATATTAGAAAATGAACAAATGTTAAATTAATGTTGTTCCTCCAGCTTGTAATATACAAAAATATGCAAAGAATATTATCTGAACACTTCATTTTATTTGCTGTATTTCTTTTATATATTCCTTACCATGCTAAGTTTCTTCTTAGCTTTCTATCCTACACTAATGATAAATGACATGGGAAAGTAGTAATGGGAGTGTGGCAATGACTGTGAAAGTGCACATCAACTGGGGCAGGAAGTAATGTGAAGTGACTGACTGGAGGTTGTAATGAGGATGCTGAAATTTAATACTATTTTCTAGGCTTGTTAAAAAAGATGGATTTTGTACCATATATCGCTTATTATAATTTTTGTAATAAAAATTGAATAAATTTTTGTAATAAAAATTTTATTCACTGAATAGTAGTTCCTAAAAAATACTTTTTAAAAATTATATGTTTTAGCCGGGCTCAGAGGCTCAGCCTGTAATCCCGCGCCTTGGGAGGCTGAGGTGAGTGGATTGCCTGAGCCGGCGGGTTCCAGACCCACCTGGGCAACTTGGCGAGACCTCATCTCTACAATAAATCAAAAAATTAGCCGGGCATGGTAGCACATGCCTGTAGTTCCAGCTATGTGGAAGGCTGAGGCGGAAGGATCGCGGAAGCCCAGCAGGTCGAGGCTGCGGTGTCTGGGAGCAGCCACTGCACTCCAGTCTGGGCGAGGGAGTGAGACTCCAACTCAAAAAAAAAAAATTATATGTTTTTTCACACTTTCCAGTCTCCAAGTTTAAAATAAGCCACCTGGTTAATCTGTATCATTCAGATAATTGATAGTTTTCTAGACACATCATTTCAAGTTAAATATTTGTTTTAAGAAATTTTCATGATTTCAAAATTAAATTTGACTAAACTGATATGAAGTACAGTTTTCACCTAATTTTCCAAATCTGTTTCAAAACATGTATTATTAGTTAACTATAATCTCTCGATAATTGCATGTATGTTATGTTGTTGTATTATGCATATTTTGTTATTTTTATGTTTGATAGAAGGTGTCTTTGAGCTTTAATGTTTGAGAAAAATGACACATTTTATTCATTTACTGACTCAAGATATAAAAGTGAAGAAGCGCTCAGTACATGACTTTGAAAAATGTGCCAGTAGAACTTTAGAGATGATTTTAACACTTAGCCAATCCTTAAGGAGTTTACAGTTCAGGAAAGAACTTACAGTTAAATAGTTCCATTAAGTAAGCTTAGTGTGTAAGAACCAAAACTAGAATAAAATATATTTGCAAGTAATATAGATGATCAACTTCTTATTAAAAAGTTTTTATAGGTTATGTAATTTTTAATATTTGACCATATTCCTTAGGTTTATTTCAAAAGTAATGTAAATTAAATTAGCTATCTCATAATATAAAGTTGAAAATTAGGAAATATAAATTAATAAAAGAATCATGTTTTTTTTCCCTTAGTATGTAATATTTTTTGAAGAAAATCAATTTGCTTTCTACTCATTTTTAGATAATCTCAGGTTCAGACATCATTTTTTCTTTAACTTTCAAACAAATGAATTGCAATTTATTATAATAATGTTTTGCATCTTAACTCTGAAAATGACAAATGGTGTACTAAGTATAAAAAGTATTAAAAATACTACATTTCTCTAAAATATATTTCATTTTCCTCAAATCAAATAGTCCTACATCCTTTAACATAGGGATGTTGTGGTGTGCCGCCGTATAATCTTTCAGTACCTAAGTCTTCCTTCTTCCAGCTGTTGAGACTGTTCGTTTTTGATGACTCACATTCTAGTCCTTCTCTGCAAATTTATCTTTGTGAAAGGGAACTGCCTCATTAAAGATTGTACTTCTATCTAGAGAAAGTCAAGATGAATGACCAATACCAAAGTAAAAGATTTGCCTTGATTAAGAAAATCTCTGGAGAACCAACCCAGTTCCAGAGCTCCCTATGGAACTAGTTGAAGTTTGTGTTGTCAATGGCTTCCAGATACACTTTTTGCTCTCATCATTTCCCCCCCTCACTCTTATACGGGCCTTATTTCTCATAGAATTCTCTTGCCCACAAATTACTATCTCATAATTGTGGAAACTAATTTTTCTAGGAAACACAATTTTAAGCATTTGGTATTAAAACAGGTCTTAATAAGCACTCTAAAAATAGGATCTGTAGCTGTATTATCCACTGGACATACAACAAGGAAGATCCCATTACTGGTGGGAAGTAGGGTACTGATAGCATGCTGTACTCCTGACACAATATACTATATATTTGTTAAATTTAATACGGTAGTTTATAGTATGTCACAGAATTGGAAGGATATGCACTAAGAGGTACAATAGCTTAAGTGTTTCAGGTAATTGGAAGAAGTAGTAATTATAATGTCTATGAAATCAAATGGCTTTTAATGGGTTTTGGTGATGCACTAAAGAAAGACAGTGAAATGCTTAGGTTAGGGTCATGAAATACTAATAGGAGTGAAACCAGTAGGTGTTTTAAGTGATAAATAAGGAGACTCATATACTGCCTTGGAGGGGAAACAACAACTGTGGATTAACCCCAAAATTGAATTAATAGAGTGGCCTTTTACCAGAGAAGTTTTAGAGAAGTTTTAATTCTCAAACAATCAGTTATATCAAGGTCAAGTTCCTGTTTGATAAGGCATGAGACTCTAGAGTTACATAGGACATATGCACTTAAAAGTTTTGAATTCTTAGATTTCCCTGGACATTCTGAATCTACATATGTAGACTCCCATCCTTATTAAAGACCAGTGAATCCTCTTATATAAGAAGGTGGATTGGAATAAAACATGTGGACTCGCCCTCAGAATCCACCCTTACTTCCCTGCCTGGCTTCCAGATAGATAACTAGAAGTAAGTTATGGTATAACCAGATCAAGAAATATTAAATCTGTTAAGGGAGGAAAGGGCCTATCTAAGAAGGAGCTGTAAGGCTGGCCAAAGTATGAATAAGTGCCAGGGGAACATTATGAATCTGAATTCTGAGAGGGTGTTAAGTTGAAGAAGTTATGGCATAAAATTGACAATGTAAGAAGATATCCATATGAAAGCGTTCTCCAATAACAAGTGATTCAACATCATGACAATCACCCAGGAGAAGTGACCAACACACTTCTAGGATGGCTCTTGAAATCTTGAAGATGTGATGACCATGCCAAGGGAAATAAAAATGGAAAAACTGTTGTAAAAAATTGTAGAGGAAGGGATCAGAAAACTCATATAAGTGGACAGAAAATATATACTTGTAGTATTTATTTATATACTAATATTTAAATGTACAAGGCTAGAAAATCTACAACTGAATATGTTCCATGCTTTATATTTGAGAAAATATCCCATTTACAAAGCAATGGTGAACATATTAGTGAGAGTAGCAAACACATTATTAAGAAACTCGGTGATAGCTGCCCTATGTAGGTAATAAGGAATGTTACAAAACTGGGTTCTATGATAACAATGGAAATGATAACACCTTGAAATAATGGAGTACAGGAGATCATGTGTAAATATCAAAAGCACAGTGGCCCTATGCATATGCTTGTGCATAGCTACTCTAGCTACTGTCGTGTTTGGATATCCAACCTACTAGCAGGAGAGTTCCACACTGAGTAGTCACTAGGACACCATTCACAGGAAGACCCACCATTCTTTTTGTAATAATTTGCTGACATTAAGCCTTTTGCACCCTGATAGGGCCAGCATTTCATTTTGACTGACACCAATGTATATGATGTATACTATGTAGGGACTTTTGAAAGCACTGTAAAGGTTACATTCACAACTTTGACCTGAAACAAAGTACTCACTCTACAACAAAGGAAGCAGGTGAGTATAAGACAATAATATCTGACTGTTGTGTCAATGCACCACTGTATCATAACCTACCAGCCTGACTGAGAATGAATATGCATCCAAGGAACCAGTTTGCAGATAATATAATCCTACAATGATGGGGTTTCATCCTTTAAGATGTGGTATATATCCTAAATCAATAATAATTATCTAATGTTTTATCTCTAATAAATAGAATTCACAGAATTAGAAGAAGTCATAATTATCATTCTAATAACCCACCTGGATGACTTGTGTTTTCCACCCCACAAACTTTTGCTTGCTGTTTCTAAAAATCATGGTTGTCTGAGGGAGGTCACTTGCTTATAACATGGAGATACAGAAATATCTTATTGAATGCTAAGCTGTGACTTCCGCTTATTCCCTTCTAGATTCTTGTGCTATGAAGTCAGCAGGCAAGGAGTCATTCAAGTATTAGGAGTAATTGATCCTCATGAGATGGGAGGACTGCAGTCACCCAGCGTTAACAGGAAAGAAAGTGCTTGGCAGCCAAGTGATCCCTTGGGTAGTTCTCCTGACACCCTTGTCCAGTTCTAATTATAAATGAATGAGTGCAGTAGTCACCAACTGAGCATCATGATTTACAGGAATCCAAGACACCTCAAAGATGAAGGTCTGGGTTATCTTGCGAGGTAAACATTAACCTATCAAAAATGCTAGCCAAGGTGAGGGGACTCTAGATTGGTTAGGACAGAGAGGAGACGCTGTATATCTGTTGTAACTTTGAGGCCACTTCAATTGTCATGAGCTGCAGTTTTGTCACAAAAACCTAACTTCAGTAAGTTTCTTCAGAGAATGAATAATAAAATCCTGGAGGACCAGGATACATGGAACTGTTTAGTGACAGCAACTGTGCCGCACAAAAGGAGATGAGGGTTGCAGAGCCAGGCTCCCAACACCTTTGAATGTTCAATCCACCCACCATGGAACTACTCTCTTCAGTCTTCTGGCTATGTGAGCTAATAGAATGCTTTCATTTTTATTATTATTATTAATTTTATTTTAAAGATGTGGAGTACAATACAGGATTAGGTATGCAAGTGAACACCATACAGGCAAAGTTTGTGCCTCCTTTTGGCACCCACTTTGCCTGGTTTGAGATTACATACACTTATTGTTGTTGTGTCCCCCCCACCCCCAACCCCAGCAGTATCCCGCTACTGCCAATCCTTTTCTTATAGTATTATGGTAAATGTTCAGGGTCCACTTAAGAGTGAGAACATAAGGTACTCTGTTCTTTGTTTCTGTGATAAATCACTGAGTATTCTAGACTCTAAATCCCTCCAAGTTGCTGCAAAGTCCATTTGTCTTTCTTTATGGTTGCATAATATTCCATTATATATATGTACCACTTTTTTTCTATCCAGTCCAGTTTCAATGGGCAGCATAGTTGGTTGCATGTTTATGCTATTGTAAATAGTGCTGCAATAAGTATGCGTGTGCAGGTAACTTCTTTGTAGAACAATCTGAGTTCCTCCAGGTATATTCCTGGTGGGGAAATTGCTGGGTCATATGGAAGGCCAATTTCTAGTTCTTTTAGAAATCACCACACTGTTTTCCATAGAGGATAAACTAGTTTGCATTCCCACCAGCAGTGTAGAAGCATTCCCTTTTCTCCACATCTTCACCAGCATCTGCTGTTGCTTGTTTTATTAATGATGGCCATTCTTACTGGGGCTAGGTGGTATCTCATTGTGGTTTTGAATTGAATTTATCTGTTGATTAGTGAGGCTGAGAACTTTTTCATGTGTCTGCTGGCTACCCATATATCTTCTTTTGAGAAGTGTCTATTCGTGTCTTTTGCTCTTTTTTTTTTTTTTTTTTTGGTGAGAAAGCAGGATTTATTGAGAGGACAGAAAAGCTCCCACAGGGAGAGGGGACCCGAGGAGGTTGCCCTTTTGCTCACTTTTTAATGGGTCTGTTTGTTCTTTTCGGCATGTTTGAGTTCCTTGTAGATCCTGAATGTTAGACCTTTGTCAGATATACAGTTGACAATTTTTTTTCCCATTCTGTGGGCTGTCTCCCCACTTTTTTGATGATTTCTTTGGCTTTGAAGGACCTTTTCAGTTTAATGAGATTCCACTTCTCTACCTTATCTCTTATGGCATGGATATCTGGGGTTTTAATCAGGTATTAATTGCCTACTCTGATTTCTGTAAGTGTGTCTCCTGCATTTTCTAAGATTTTTACAATTTGGGGTTTTACGTTTAGGTCTTTAATTTATTTAGAATTTATTTTTGTGTATGGTGATAGATAGGGGTCTTGTTTCAATCTTCTGTATGTGGTCAGTCAGTTTTCCCAGCACCCTTTACAGAATAGGTTCTTCTCTCCCCGGTTCTTGTTTGTGGAGGCTTTGTTGAAGATGAGTTAATTGAGAAATTGAGGTTTTGCTTCTGGAATCTCTATCCTGTTCCATTGGTTTATATGCCTGTTCTTGTACCAATACCAGATTGTTTTAATTATTGTAGCTTTTTTAGTAAAGTTTAAAGTATCAAAGTATGATATCTCCTGATTTATTTCTTTTGCTAACCATTATTTTGGCTATTCATTGTCGTTTATGTTTCCATATAAATTTCTATATTGTCATTTCCACATCTGAGAAGAATTATGTTGGTAATTTAATGAGCATTGTGTTGAATCTGTAGATTACCTTTGGTAGGATGGATATCTTAAAATCTTAACAATGTTGTTTCTTCCTATCCATGAGCATGTAATCTTTTTCCATTCATTTGTGTTTTCTTGGATTTGTTGCACAGTGTTTTGTAGTTTTCATTGTAAAGTACTTTCACTTCTCTGGTTAGGAAGATGTCGAGGTATTTCATTTTTTTGTGGCCATTGTGAATTGGATTGTGTTTTTTATTTGGTTCTCTGCCTGTTTGTTGTTGGTGTATAAGAATGTGCCTGTCTTTTGCAATTTATTTTGTATCCTGAGATTTTGCCAAAGTTCTTTATCAGAGAAACACGTTTTTTGACAGATTCTCTTGGATTTTTGAGGGATAGGATCATATTGTCTGCAAAAGAGGGATACTTTAACTTACTCTTTTCCTGTTTGGATACCCCTGATTTCCTTCTCTTGCCTTATTGCTTTAGCTAGGACTTCTAAACAATGTTGAACAGGAGCAGTGAGAGTGGGCAATCATGTCTTGTTCCAGTTTTCAGGGGAAATGCTCCAGTTTCTCTCCATTTAGCAATATGCTGGCTGTGGGTTTATCCTAGATGGTGCTTACTATTTTGAGGTATATTCTGTCTGTTTCTAGGTGTTCAAGGATTTTTATCAAAAACTTGATGCTGGATTTTATCAAAAGTTTTTTTCTGCATCTAAGGATGTAATCATGTATTCTTATTTTTACATCTGTTGATGTATTCAGTTACATTTGTAATCTTACAGATGTTGAACCAGCCCTGAATCCCAGGGGTGAAGCCTACTTGGTCATGGTGGATGATTTTTGAGATTTGTTGTTGGATTTAATTTGCTAGAATCTTGCTGAGAATTTTTGCATCTATGTTAATTAGGGATATTGGCCTTTAGATCTCTTTTTTTGTTGGATCTTTACCAGTTTAGTTATCAGTGTGATGTTAGCTTTGTAAAATGATTTGGAGAGAATTTTGTCTTTCTCAATTGCCTGAAATACTTTCAATAGGATTAATATCAGCTCCTGCGGTATGTTTTGCAGAATTTGCTGGAAAGTTATCTGTTCCAGCCCCCCCCCCCGACGTAGGTAGTTTTCTTATGACACAGTCAATTTCCTGGGTTGTTATTGGTCTATTTACGATATCAATTTCTTCTTGTTTCAACCTGGAGCAGCTGTGTGATGTCAGAAAGTCCTCCATTTCATTTAGGTTATCGAGTTTGTTTCCATAGAAGTGTGCATAGTAATCTCTGCTAGTCTTTTGTGTTTCTTTGGGGTCAGTTGTGATTTAACCTTTTGCATTTCTGATTGTGTTTATTTGGGCTTTTTCTTCACTCTTATTCTTCATCATTCTGGCTATGGGGTCCATCAATCTTGTTTATTCTTTTTTAAATAACAGTTTTTTTTGTTTTAATGACTTGTTTCTATGATTTTTTTTTTCTTCTTTGTTCTGTATTTGGGGTTTACTTTGGTGTTCTGTCTTTTTCTGCTATAGTTAGAGTTTTGGTTGTCTTGTCTTTCCAACTGCCTTAGGTGATTTGTTAGACTACTGAATTGTGATTTTTTCCATTTTCTTGATGTGTGTTCTTAGAGATATAAAATCCCTTCTTAGAACTGTTTTCATGGCATTTCCGAGGTTTTGGTAAGATGTTTCTTCATCTTCATTTGTTTCCAGGAATTTTTTAACTTCTGTTTTGATTTCTTAGTTGACCCAGTAGTCGTTCAGTATCATGTTGTTTAGTGTCCATGTTTTTGTGGCGTTTGGGGGAGTTCTTGTTAGTGTTAATATTTATTTTTCTTCCACTGTGTTCTGAGAAGGTACATGGCAGTATTTCAATCTTATGAAATATGTGTATGCATAGTTTATGGCCCAGAATGTGATCATTCTTGGAGTGCTGTCCATGTGGTGATGAGTAGAATGTATATTCTGTGGTTGTTGGGTAGAATGTTCTGTAGATATCAATTAAGTCCATTTGGTCAAGTGTCAGGTTGAGGGTCCAGATATCTTTGTTGATATTTTGACTCAATGATCTATCTATGGTTTTTAGTGGGGTATTTAAGTTCCCAGATATAATAATGTTAAATTAATATCTTTTTTAGTTGACATAGTAGTTGCTAAAAATTTATAAATGCTGGTGCTTCTGTGTTGGGATCATATATGTTTATGGTGGATATTTCTTATTGATGAATTGAAGCTTTTATCTTTATATAGTTTTCTTCTGTATCTTTTTAAATTTTTGACAGCTTAAAGATTATTTTGTCTGATATGAAGATAGCATCTCCTGTCTTCTTTTATGATCCATTCTTCTGGAAATTTGTTTTCCATTCTCTAACTTTGAATCTGTGTGCATCCCTTGCAGTGAGATGAGTTTCCTGGATGCAGTAAATTATTGGGTCATGGTATTTTAATCCAGTTTGCCCTTGTGTCTTTTCAGTGGTTCATTTAGTCCATTCACATTCAGGCTGATTATTGAAATATGATTATTTATCTCCATCATGAGGTTCTCATAAAGTTTTTTCTTTGTTTATTTGTTGTCTTTTAATTTTTGAGCTGATGTATGTGTGTGTTTTCAAGTTTGAAGTCATGATGTAATATCTGTTGATCTTTGTTCTCCTGGAAATTGCATGGTCATTTCTTTTTTTCTTTCTTCACTGCTTAATACCTTTTTAAGCATCTCCTATAAAGCCAGTCAGGAAGCTAGGGATTGGATGTCTGGGAAGGATTTTAATTCTCTATCTCTAATGAAGCTGAGCTTGACTGGGTAAGAAATTCTTGGTTGAAATTGTTTGTCTTTGAGGATTTTGAATACTAGACTCCAGTCCCTTCTAGTTTGTAGTGTTTCTGCTGATAGGCCTGCTGTTATTCTGGTCAGTTTTCCCTGTTAAGTACTCTGACCTTTCTCTCGTGCTGCCTTTAGGCTGTTTTCTTTTGTACTGTTCTGTGTAGGCAAATTGCTATGTGTCTAAGGGTTGGTCTTCTCGTTTGATGTCTTGTTGGGGTTCTCTGTATCTCTTGTGTTTGGACAATCACTTCTCTGGTAAGATGGGTTAAGTTTTCTTGGATTACCTCTGGGAATACTTGCCCCAAGGTATTCTCCCTTTCCCTCTCTTCTACTGGGATATTAATCAGACATAGGTTCAACCTCTTGATATAATCACAAATCTCTCAGAGGCTTTGTTCTTTCTGAGTTTTCTTTCTATGTTTTTTACAGATCTGGTTAACTTTATGTTTTGGTCTTCAAGTTCTGAGATTCTTTCTTCTTTTTGGTTAATTCTGCTTTCTATGCTTATCATCTTGTTATTTATTTCCTGGATGAAAATATTTATGGCCAAAATCTCTGTTATAAGTTCTTCCAGTGTTGCATCTTGTCTTTCTGGAGTCTTATTCATTCTTTTAATCTATTCCCTGGAGCAAGTTATTGGTGATTTCCATTGTTTAGGCTCTGAGGCCTGATTTATTCAGGCTTTTTGTGTGTGTGTGTGAAAATGGAAATTGCCTGTGTTCCTCCATTGATTTTTCCTCCTTTATGACAGATCTCTTTCTATTATCTTTAGTTCCATTATTCAGTGTCAGTAGGACAGGCTTTCATTTCTGATGTTTGCTCAGCACCCTAAGTTTCCCTGATCAGGGCTCTGAGTTTGAAACAGGGCTGAGGATGTGAATCTTTGCAGTCTCTTATAATTTTGAGAGTTGAATATAGTGGAGGATGGGGATCTAGGATTCAGAAGCTACTTGCAAATCACAATGCTCACTTATTGTGGTATGGTTCCCTGAGACCCACTCCCCACCACCACTCTATAGGGCAATGCAATGGTTATGTGTGTGTATTCTCTGAGTCCAAGATACTGTAACAACAATGAAGAGAACAGAGAAAAGTAGAATGAAATAAGACAGAAATTAAGAATAATAATGAAATAAAACACAGAATAACAACAGTGGAAACCAAAGTAAAAAATAATTAAACACACACACACAAACTAAAACAAACTGGAAAAACAAGCAAACAAAAAAATAGGGAAACTAAACACACACACACACACACACACACACACACACACACACACACACATACACACACACACACTCCCACACAAAACAAAAGGGGAAGAAAAAAGAGATGATTGAAAAAAAAATTCAAATCAAACTCTTATACATAAATTTTTATACACATCAAACTATAAAAGAGTACAACATGAAACTGCATTCATGTACACACATAAACAGAAAACAAAAAACAAAAGAAGGAAGAAAGAAAAAAAAAGAAAAATAAAACGGGGGGGCATTCAGATTGAAATCTCACATACCCATTCATTCTCTAATGAAAAAGAAAACAACAACAACAACAACAAACAAAACCCAAAAAACAACCTGCCCTCTTGTAGCAGGTTCTGTGTGGCTCCTCTAAGCTGCTCACAAGTAATCCTTCTGTCTCATGCAGAACTGTGGCTTCATTCACCATCTCACCAGTATGTGGCCAGGGAAGTAGGAGGTGGCAGTGGGGTTGGGTGGGGCTTCATTCCTCCCCTCCCACTATCATATGGTTAGGAGGATCACCTTTGGTGGGAAGATGCGGGTTTGTCTCTTCCCCAGGTTCTGGTGGTGGGTGTGCCCCAACCAGGCTTATCACGGAGTAGAGTCCTCCTATTGCAACTGACATCCAGGCTCTGACTGAGTCGTCCTTCTCAGTTGTTCCCCAGCCATGTGGATATAAAATTCAGAGAATTGCTGTGGAGGAGGAAGTTGTGTCAACCTAGACTTACCACTGATCTCTTTGGGTGTTTTCCTTGTCCATTTCTGGTCATACCATTTTATCCACAGCAGAATCAGGATTCGGGGTTGGGGCAACTGAGACTCAACACTCATTCTGTTCCTCCAGAGTTTGTACTTTTGAGATATTCCTTCTGGGTCACAATCAGCCCCTGAGCAGTTAATCCACCAATCACATAAATCAGGTCTGTTGCTGGCAGTAAGCAAACTGCAGCACTTTCTTGTCCAATTTTCAAGATGGTGGCAGGGTGCCTGTTTTGTCTTCTCCAGTGGTGGTCTGTTTCTGGGCTCCCTTGCTGAGCTCTCTCTTTATCCCTTGTTGCCCATGTCTGGCCAGTTGCTGCAATGGTGAGACAGAGTCTAGGGCTGACAGTCACTCCTGGCAGCCTCATCCCAGGTAGGGCTTTGCTGATTTAAAAAGAATAGCACAACTGACACCTGAAAAAGTGCTCAGCCTCACTCATCATCAGAGAAATGCAAATCAAAACCACATTGAGATACCACCTAACCCCAGTAAGAATGGCCATCATTAACAAAACAAACAACAACAGATGCTGGCAAGGATGCCGAGAAAAAGGAA